>JBBMJY010000008.1:19474750-19504533 GCA_037833715.1 Toxotes lorentzi | reverse complement strand
CCTCGTCCCTGAGCCTCGTCCCTGATCCTCGTCCCTGATCCTCGTCCCTGAGCCTCGTCCCTGAGCCTCGTCCCTGAGCCTCGTCCCTGAGCCTCGTCCCTGAGCCTCGTCCCTGTGTCACTCTCCCATCTCAGCCTGTCAGACGAGCCAACAGGACAGAGCCTGAGGAAACCTCATTTTCTCTAACATCTAAATCACCCCGTGCAGAGAGGAGACATGAAAACCACAGAGACCTCCCCAGGGAATCATGGGAGAGAACATGAGGTGAAGGGGCGGGTGCAAGCTAAGGTCCTGTAGAAGGATCCGAATGCTTCTTCCACCACGTGAGGCTCCGTTATAAAAACCGCACTGTGACACAGAATCTCCTCAAAGCTCCGTGTTTCTGAGACGTCGTTGAATCAGACGAAATGACGACGCCTCAGCGTCCACGGCTCGGGCAGCCCGATCGATACCCAGAGTGCAATGCGAACGGCGAGCTTGACCACAGCACGACTTTGATGTGACATCAGCGAATGTGTTTCCAAGGTTCAATTTCAACAATCAAAGAGGCATCGCTCCAAATAATCTGCCAAGTCCATTTCATCCCCGTCACTGTGAGGACAAAACATTCAACTCAGGATGAAGACGCAACAAACGTGTGTCTTTGTTCATCGTCCTGCTCGGACGGACGGACGGAATCCAAATGCTGCACCTCCAGGTGATGAACTGTCCCCAGACATCCCTCTGAAATATGGACAGTTTAAATGTCCTCTCTGTTTGCCTGCTCTCAGTGAAGGTGTCTGTCTGCAGCCGGCAGAGGTTCGAGAAGATTAATGGAGTCCTGGATGCTTTCTGCTCAGCGAGGCTTCCAGGGGCCACGGGGCCGAGAGGAGGCCTGGGCGGGCCAAAGTAAAGAGACCATCTCATTAATATATGATTAATAGCCACCGCTGCGGTGATTAATTAGTGTTTGTGACAGTAAACTTTTAACAGGCCCCTTTGTCGTCCCCTGGAATGCCCATTTATCTTTTTGGACCCCCCCTCACCTCCTCCTCCATCACCCCTCCACCTCTCAGCAGCCGTCCAGAAAGAGCCAATAAGTTTGCATATTCTAGTCTTGTCCGATTTCATTCTGCTGCTGCCTGGAAGGAGCAGCCAGGAATGAGGGCTCTCCGACATGATTGATTGCTTTGCTTTTTTATTTGCAAGTTGGAATCCGCTGGTTTTTTCTTCTCTCCACGTCTGTGTGCTTGTTCTTCTCCAAACGAGGAACCTCGGGCTCCTCGGTACAGAAATTTCTTCCAGCTCTGCTTTGAAATTGATTTGAATCGCTGTTGTATGAGCTTGTGTGTTTTTCTCACAGCCCTTCACTGCTGACCCCCCCCCACACACACACACCTCCCCCTCCTCCCTCACCCCCTGCCTCTGTAATACTCACAGGAAACTTCCACCAAACTTACAAATGACTTTTTAAAATGCTTTTTGCATTTACATTCCTGGACGTTCAAACACGTTCCAGGTGTTTTCAATGATTCAGAGTCACTCAGAGTCCTTTACAGTCGTTATAGCGACTCGTTCTGGTCGACCACATCACGTCTGAGAACTGAAGACGTGCACAGAAAATCCTCTTTAAAACAAACTTTCAGTTTTACTTCAAACAGGAAATAACGTGGCTGGAATGATCCTGGTCAGTGTGGAGCTGTCAGACTGAACGTGTCTCCTCAGACTCTGGGAAACCAGGAAACCAGTGAACTGATTCCTGCATAAAGAAAATAGTCCAAAGTCACTTTTCTATCATAACGTACGGAGTCGGTTTAATTTAATCCACCGACGTAGAATGTGGACCAAGGCAAGTCCTCCATCCTCCGTCCTCCGTCCTCCGGCCCTGGTCTGGTTGAGGGAGACTCAAGCAAACTGATAGGTCAAGTCATTTCACCATTACTAATAAAGTCACATGCTTCACACACACACAGTCTCTAACAGACTGTGTGTGTGCTGACATACGGACATAAACAGTTATTTTCTGCAGCACAGGGAACGTCACAGATGGTTCGCCCAGTTCATGATGCTCAGAAGTTGCCGCCTTCACAACGTCCCTCATAACCTAAAAGCACAGTTCTGCTCCGAAACATAAAAACGCTAAACGAGCCACTTTGATCACAGCTCGTCCTGAAATGACCCATTAAACACGTGAAGCAGCTGCAGATTTTATGTGGACACGAAGCGTCAGTGAGTTTTGGAGTTTTCAGATCAGTTTGATGAAGCTGAGCTGTGAATATTAAAAATGTCTTCATCAGATTATCACGTTTCACCTTTGAGAAGTTAAAGTTGTTTTTTTTTGTTTTAGATCCTTGAAGCTGTTTCATCTCGTTTTTCTCACGGGTACATTACTGTGTTCAGTCACTGCTCTGAGGGTTCAGCTAACGGATGGATGGACTGACATTAACTGAGAAAATCAACGGATTGTTTTGAGAAACAAAACAACATAAACATATTTTGAACGTTTTGAGAAAAAAGGTCACATGTTATTATATTTCAAGGAAATAAAAAAAAGAGTGACTAAAAATACAGTTTACAATTTTTAATGAAATTTTGTGAGTTTCTGGAGTGAGTGACTCTGCTGTCTGGTTACTGTCAGGCCTGCACGTTACATGATCATGGCCTCCTGCAGATGATTCACTCAGATCAGTGTCACGTGACTTCAGGTCACAGACTAGTTTTGATGTAAGGTACAGAAATACGTGTTTGGATGAAGCAGCCTGAGAATAAAGCAGGTAAAGAGCCTGTGGTCTGGTCCTTTAACGTCCAGCTCCTCTGCTCTGAGAGAGTCAGTGTCGCCATCTTTCTCTTAAAGCACAGAATTCACAAAGAGAAGAATTAATCAGAATATATGGCTTTTTATATAAAAGCCTGTCATCCCTCCTGTGTCTTATTAAGTTTGTGGAGGCGGGTGGAGCTGGTGGGGATCACAGGGTGAGCACACGGCCACCTGTCCTGCCGCCCGCCCGCACAACACTTATACAATAAAAAGCCTTTTCTGGGAATTTGTTTGCGAAACGCGGAGACTGTTCATGCTGTGTGTGGACGGAGGAACTTTTCTTTAGATTATCTTCATTGTTGATAATCTCTTTAACTACAGGGGTGAGTCGCTACACCTGAACCTCTCCATCCAGGGCCGCTGCAATCGCTCTATAGCCCCCAGCACTAATCCCATCATGCCTCAGGAGGACTTGGCTTCTCCCATCTCCTCTTCCTCATCTCGTCTTCCTCTGCTCTGTTAAAGCAGCAGGAGGAGAAAAGCAGATTTAGAGCAGATCCATTTCATTTCAATAACCTGCATCTGCCCGCAGTCGCCTCCCAGGAGCAGAGTTCAGGACTCACGGACCGGCCGAGACGCTTCGCTCAGCACGGGACCAAAGACCAAACTCTGGGGCACTTTGTTACCCAGAGTTCTGACTGCAGGTAAACTCATCCATAGTGAGACCTGTGGCCCTCCAGCTGATTCTGTCTCACAGCTGTGACATGCTGATCTGTGCTGTTAGAGGAGACTTCACATCACTGTAACGAATAAATACTGTGGATGAGGACGTCTGGTCTCTAACCAGGCCACAGATATCGCTCCTCCATCAGCTGTGTTTCATTTCAAGAAAAAGAAAGTGGGATATTTTCTCATCATGCATCCTAAATAAAGGCCGATAGAAAATAATGGGGAGTTAATCAGATCAGTAGCACTCTAATTCACTGGGTATTGATCAAGGCTGATTCCTAATGGGGCTTCAGACCTGTGTGTGTGTGTGTGTGTGTGCGTGGCCTGATAGAGATGCTGTTACAGAACAAACGTCAGGAGCTTATTGTTTTACATCACTTATAAAATAAGTTGACAGTGATTTTGGAATAATGAGATGATTATTTCAGTTCACTCAGATGAACACTGATCACGTGTCCGTGACGCGTCCGTGACGTGTCCCAGCAGTGACCTTTATGAGTGAGTGCTCGGTGAGTTTCGTTTGCCAGGTGACCAGCACCTGTGACTCCTGTTAGTGCTGAGCTGCTGAGCTGTTCACACACACACTGCAGGTGAACGTGAGTCAGAGGCTCTTCGTTTGTCAGAGTCCTGCTGGGTTTTGGTTTTCTGTTCTCGTTGTTGCCTCCTGAACCGTTTTAAACGTCCAAACTTTCATTTTTCTTTCAAGGAAACAATATTCCACTTTCCAAATGGCTTCCTCTTTCCTTATGAAAGAGCAGGGCGGGAGGGAGCAATGTTTTTAATAATATACTTGACATCAGAGCAGCGGTCTGAATTAAATGGCCCCGCCTGTTGCTTGTTTTTATTAGGAAGTCTGAGATTACATTGTTTTTCCCGTGACATCATTTTCTGTCCTGGTTTATTTTTGCATGGGATGAGGTCGCTCGCCACAGTCCATGCAAATCAAAAGCTCTGATTTATGCACCTTTCCTGCGGCGAATGGAACATTAAATTTAATTTTGCTGCTGTGGAGCTGTGCCTGCTCCACGCTCAGGCTTGACACGGTGAACCGGGCCCGCCACCGCCGCCGCCACCGTGCAGGAATTCATTACTTCCTCCACGATATGCGAAAGCAACATTTGAATGAAACATTTGTCTCATGTCAGAACAGAGTAACGTCTACTCTCTCTATACAGATACATGAAAACGGGGAGGAGGGACAGAGGCGCTCATACTCGACTGTAACAAAGCAGTGAGTCGCGTAATGGTGGCACATTAAAATGAGGCCTGTTGGATGCGAGTAGCAGAGCAATCTGTTTCTGCCTGCGATCGCCCATTACTGCTTCGTAATGACGTGGAAAAAATGCCACAAAGCAAAGTAATGAAATGTATTTTCCCTGCTTTAACCTCAGGCTGCGATTCGGCAGCAGCTTCTCACTGCGGCGGCATGAGAATGCTTCAAACACGGAGATTTATTAGGATGATTCTCATCACGCCGTGATTCAGCAGGAAATGAATGTGAGTGTTGTTTATCACACCATCTTGTACACTTTTTTTCTCACCTGTAACTTCCTGCTCACGTGTGGATATACGGAGAAATGACGCGTGGTTACGGGCGAATCATCAGAGCAGGAAGTGAAATGTACGTGTGACTGTAGTTTATAGGATTAAACAGATATGAACAACATACATTTTTAAACTCTCCAGTATCAACGTCATTAGCATTTATTAGCATTTATTAGCATTTATTAGCACTACGTAAACACGTAAGGAGATTCTAATAGACTGTAATGGAGCTGATATAAAGACAGTTTTTCTATAACGTGTCTCATGAATATTTCATACTGAATATTGTTACAGGCTAAGCTTAGCTGGTACAACCTGCCAGAGACAGGGACTGTAGAAGCTGAGAGGGGCCACATGGAGCAGCGGGGCCCGGGGACAGCAGCGGGGCCACATGGAGCAGCGGGGCCCGGGGACAGCAGCGGGGCCCGGGGACAGCAGCGGGGCCCGGGGACAGCCTGCCTCACAGTGTGCTGGACAGATTACAGACTCATAGCTGTGGATGTGAAAGCAGACGAGGTGATTACACGGGCCAGTGTGGTGAGGCCGAGCGCGACCCCGTGATAAAGTAAATGTGCCATGCGTGGGCGGTGGTGGTGGGGGTGGGGGCGGAGCGTGGGGGGCGGAGCGTGGGGGGGTCTGTGCCTGCAGGCGAGCTGCAGATTGGGATCACACAGAATCATGATAAAAACTCTGCTCCATCGTGGAGGCGTGGAGGGGTGGGAGTGTGTGTCACATGATGTCATCACAGGGGGCGTGGTCTGATGCCAACCCAGGTCTAATTATAGCTCAGGTACATGAACACAGCCGCACATTAATCACAGCAGCTTGACCAGCCGCTGACTTTTGCTGGATCAAAGTGTTCTGGTCTCCGTTCTACAGGATCTGCTCGTGGTAGCTTTGGTGTGGTGAAGGTTACGAGGGACGGATGAACCTGAGACCGTCGGACGTCCCGATGGGACGGAGAACAGCCTCGGTCCTCTGTGGTCAGAGCTCGGCCTCCTGATTGTTATGTGTGCGGCGCTTCCCTCGTTCCTCGTACGGCAGCTCACGCTCACGCTCCTGATTTGCAGTATCACCGTTTCCCTCGTGTCCCCGGGGCCCTCTCCCAGCCAAAGTGAAGAGCTTGTGCCCGATGCAAATGACTTTCCAAGGTCCTTCTGATTGCTCATTAACTTTCCGTGGGCATAAGTCCTAACTTTATTATTGACTGCACAGAATACACAATCCACCGACCTCTGCCACCTGCAACTAAATCTCTCCCATCCGATCCATCGCACTGATTTCTGCAGCGGGCCAGAAAACTCGAGCCAGCAGTTTAGTCACCTTAAGTGTTTACACGCCCCCCCCCCACCCCCCCCCGGAGCTCACACATCAGTGCAGACAATGCAAACACTCATGTCAGCCTGTTCCCAGTTCTAAACATCAGAAATGTGAATGTATGAAATGATTTCTTTAAAATTGTTCCTCCAGCGTTGGTTTATTCAGTGAGCTCAGAGGCTTTACCTCATTAAACAGCCACACCCCCGCACCCGCCACAGGCGAGACCTGCACCCCGTGAATGCAGTGCTTATGCAGATCAGGTCTGGAGAATCAACATATTACAAGCAGCTGACATTTGTCCTGATATATTGAATCGTTAGTGCGACAGAATCACTTAAGCTGGATCCACTAACATCAAGTTTCCTCTCGTTATTGACCCTCGCGGAGTCTGACAAGTGAAACTGCAGCAAAGTTCATTAAGAATGTGAAATAAATCAATTTGCCTGGAAATAGTGGGACAGCTGCAGACTGCAGGTGATGCCCTGATTCTGCCGCCGTGACCTCCACAGCTCACATACAGGTGTTTATCTGATTGGAGCGTGCCGAGCCGTCGTCCATGATGGCGTCTGACTCGCTGTTCGATGGACGTGAGTGACTTTTTCATATTCAGCCTTCAGCACTGCTTTTCGTGTGTTCAGTGATGTGTCAGAAAACATGCTGCTATCACAACGTTCCAGTGACAACAGAACGTAGACGGGGTGTAGATCCAGTGATCATTTCAAAAACAGGAAGTGAAGCTTCTCACTGAACGTGAAGAAAGCTGGGATGTGTAAAACAGGCTGAATGATTGATTAATATCGATCCTGTTGATTGATTGATTTTATTTCATGGTTCGACTTTCTGACCTTCGCGCTGCAGCTCGTGATGTGACCATGGCAACCAGAAAGGGAGGGAAACGTTACAGGAGTTCATGGACAGATTCACCTCCAGGGGGCGCCATCATCAGATCAAGAATGTCAAATTTAAATTTCAGATTTTTGTCTCAAAGTAGAAAACAGGACGGGACACGTACGTACGTTAGTCCAAACACCTGAAGATGGATCACAGCTCGTAGCTCCCTCTGTTCTAGTTCTAGTGTTCTAGTGTTCTCTCAAGTTCTGGGACTAGTTAAAAATAAGAATGGAGGTTTATAGTGATGATAATGTTGTTCAGAGCGAGCTCAACATAAAAACATGCACCACACACGCAGCTCCTTTTACACTCACTACACATGATCCAGACGAACGATGGCACTAAGAGCTGAGCTTCAGATTCATGCTCGTTCTGTTTCTGGTCGTTTCTCAGGACGTGGTTCCTCCAGAGACCGAACATAAACACAGACTCGCCCCGATATGAAGACAAATAAACCCCGACTGTCTGGCAACCAACCAAAGAGCAGTTTAGGATTCCACACGTTCATCCATCATATCCCTGTCTGCTTATTATTGTTCTGACTGTGAGAAGGATCAGAGCAGAGGTTCCTCTGAGTTCTGCAGAGGAACAGCTTCACTCTAACAGCTGATTCATCAACCTTTGTTCTGATGCATCAACGCTCTGCTGCTACAGATGCTGAGATTGTTCCATCTCAGTTACTGACCCACACGCCCCCCGACCCCCACGCCGCCTTTGCATTTAACTTTTTAGTTTCATCCTTTAGAAAATGTGACACCCTCATTTTGCGGCCTGTCCGTCTCCGCCGCTCATTTCTTCATCATTCCTCGCTCCATCGATTCCTCTGCTTCATCAAGTGCCCGCGCTGCAACCAGACCTCTCACATCTTGGCAGCGCGCTGATGGCAGACAGGAAGTGCAGCGTCAGCCGATCAGGACGTCCTTCAGCGGCCTCTGTCACACACAGAGAGAAGGTCAGAGCTGCTGACAGAGGAGGAGGGAAAAAACAGATCACTTCCTACCTGAGGAGAAGAGATCAAACATGTGTCACAGCCACTCTGCTGCTGTGAGGACGAGATCAGAGTCTGTGTGTTTTGTAACTGAGCACCGAAGAGCGTGATGAGCGTGTGATACTTCAGCTCCTCAGATCTGAACACGAAGCTGCGTCTTTAATACAGTGACTTTCACATTTGTTGCTGTTTTCCTCTTTTTGAAGTGTGTTCCTGTAAATGATATAGTGAAAGGTTCATCCTCAGGGGATCAGCTTTGGGAGCCACTGGTCAGGACTTATGTTAAAAATCTACTAAATTCCATTTTGTTTAATAGATGATATTTTTTTACAGGCCTTTATGGTTTTATTTTCAGCCTCTGATCTCCAGGATCTCCTGGATCTCCTGGACCTGCTGGACCTGCTGGACCGCCTGGATCTCCTGGACCTCCTGGACCTCCTGGATCTCCTGGACCTCCTGGACCTGCTGGACCTCCTGGACCTCCTGGACCTCCTGGATCTCCTGGACCTTCTGGACCTCCTGGTCAGGTTTCTCTGTGAAAACCTTTGTTCACATTTATCTCATGTTCCAGTGCAGGTTTGTAGGTGAGGTTCCACTGCAGTGATGACGGCCGGTTTGCAGGAAAGGAAATAGTTTGGTGTTGTATTTTAGTTTTGTGGTGCAGTGTTTCAGCAGCTGATCAGACTTCAGCCTGCAGCCCTGCAGCCTCTCTGTGCTGTTTCTGGGGTTGGGTGAAGTCAGTCACTGGCCTTTCAGTGTCCCAGCTACAAGAATCAGACCCTTTGATCAATTGCATAATGGTAATTATATTATATTGGGTTAATTTCATTGCTGAATGTGAGGAAGGGGATAATTCCTGCTGGCTCAGCCCTCCTCTGTCCTACCTCAGCTCTTCCAGGCCGTGACCATGAGCTACCTTGGTGGTGGAGCTCATTTGCTAATTGAAAAGCGATTGACAAATCAGGAGCACGTGACTGGGAATCCCCTCAGCCAATTTCTAGCCTCCTGATCCCTGCGGGCGTGACACACGACGAGCCGCGAAGGAGAAGTGAAGATGATGCTTTGAATGATGAGGCGAGCGAGCGGATGCAGTGACTTCCCAGACTCGAGCCAGACAGGAAGGATTCGGGAACAGAGCGGCAGAAGCCGAATCCTTCATTGTAATTCCCCCGGAGGAGCCGTCCAGCAGATGAAATGCCTTCTGTCAGTGCCTTTAAAAGTGAGCAATAACAAATCTCCTGGCTAATGGTCAGTGAATTAAGCCGCCAGCCTGTGTAGACAGTGTGGAGGAGAGTGGCGGCTGCAGCAGAGCAGGGTCCAATCTCCCCTGCTTCACCCCCCCACAGCCCCATTACCTGTCAAAGCCACCGGCCCACAATCAACAGAGACTAGTTCCTTCTGTGCTCACAGGAGAGGAGAGCTCACAGCTCCCTGGGGGAGTGGGGGGGGCAGATCCTGCCTGATAGTTGTCAGCAGCTGCAGAGGGAGCTCTGCCTGGTTACGGAGACAGGGTTTTAAAATCATGGACAGGGGCTGACGGAGAGGAACGTGGTGGTGGAACAGCAGAAGGTCACGGTCAGGTTCAGGGACCTGAGCAGGACACACATGTTTATGGAGAGAAGATGAAGTCCAGGGAATAAACAAGTGAGAGCAGAGCAGGTTTAAAATCAGCTCCCCTACAGACAGGAGTCCAGTCCACATCCAGCCTCAGCCCTGATTCTGATCCGTGGGATCAGCTGAGGGAAGAAACCCGTCTGTCTCTGAACGTTCGTCCTCACGTCTCTTCCCTCGCTGTGTGTAAATGTTTAGACTGAAAGGAGAGACTGAGACGTCCAAGACTTTGTGATGACCTTTTGTTTAAATGCACCCCCTCTTTTCAGAGCCGCGTCACCTCCTCCCTGCTCGTTAACCCCGACACATTCACAACAACTGACCAATCGCAGAGCCGTTAGAGAGAGTTCGCTGCTATCTACCCAGCATGCCTGCTGCCCTGCCATCACTCTTCCTTAACAGTCTTTAATTAATCCTGATTATGGCTGGGGGGGGGTCATTGTCCCTGAATGAATGGCAGCATTACACAGTCAATTTACCGCTGTGTTCTTATCAATGCCAGCCTTACATAACCTCTGATTTAAAAGAGCTAATTAGCTGGAAAATACATGACAAGTCAATTGTGGCGACGGAGAAGACGGAATGAAACGGCGGCTTCAACAAATGTCTGCTCGCCACAGATACGCTTGTTCTGCTGCCTGCTGGGCCGGCGCGTTGCCAGATAATGGTTTAAAGACAATTTACTGATTGATCCACCAGCACTTTGCTTTTTGAAAATGCTGTTTTACAAATTCAGAGGAGCCTCGAGAGAAAAACACAGTGATTATAGTGATAATAACATTCAATAAATAAACTGTTACACATGGGCTCATAAAATCAAGACATCTGTTAGCTATTGAATTTGTTAAATGCAGGACTTCAATGAGAATTTATCAGTAGAATTTTGATAAACTGAACCTTTAACCCGTGAAACGCCGGCACCTTTCTGATCCCTGGATCGTGTCTTGATTTAGAGCTGGACCTGCTGGTCTGTGCTGGGCTGTCGCAGTCGGACTGTGACGGAGTCGACGTGCGTCTTCAGTCCACAGAAACATTCACACTTAAAATGAGACGAATTATTTCAGACGTCTCAGTAACGGACGCAGCCCATTCTCATGTGATCAGACCTCCATTGTTGGAAAATTCGGCACATCTGCCGTGTGATGATGTGTTTTCTGTTTCCTCCCTGACAGTAAGAGCTGGATTCTGCTGTTCAGTAATACTAATGAGAGGTAACATCTGAATCTATCCCTCAAATGTCTGAATAGGGAAAAAGCTTGAACTGTTGCTTTTGGCAGCGGCTGTGGACCCACCATAACACGCTGTTAGTGCTGTTTCTCCTTTGGCTTTTGATGGCAGCGGGGAATTTATGTGGCAGTGGATCTATCTTACAGACCGGCCCATCTGCCCGGAGCTGCCTCCACTGGCAGCGACTGCAAAACGCTGCAGATTGCTAATGTGGCATTAAACAATAAATGGACGAAATGCCGCTCCTTCAGTAATTCCTTCAAGCCGTCAGAGTCAGCAGCTGCTCGGTCCTGGTTCTGCTCTTTTTTTAGATCTACAGTCACACTGGTTCCACTGTGGAGGCCGTTACAGACGGAGCACAGCACATTTCATCTCAGTGGGTTTTACTCTAAACCGGAAGTTCAGCATGTTTCAAACATGGCTTCTTCTCTTCCTCTGTGAGAATCACATGTTCAGTTTAATGCCTCAGCTCAGGATGAGAGCAGTTAGCTTAGCTTAGCACACGACTTTTCAGAGTCAGTGTCTTTTCTAAAGGGACCAGGAAGCAGTTTGTCGTGTGTTCAGTCTGTGTAATATGAAAATGTGAAGGATGATAATAATAATGATAATAAATAGTAAAAGCATGTGAATCTGACCTATAACTGTATGATGAGACATGATGAAAGAATCATACGCTGACTTTGGAAAGCAGTGACACTCACTGTCATCAAACGATTTGCAAAGCAAACATGAGTAAGGCTTTGGATGCTCTGAAGGAAAAAGAAACAGAGCCGTGGGGCTGGATCTGTGGGCGGCGGGGGCGTCCTGCAGAGGAAGCTGTTTTCTCTCCACACACCGGGCACCGAGCACGCCTCCACTTCTCGCCAGTCTGACGTTAGCTCGCTGCGAGACGTTTATTTTAGCTGCGTCGTGTGCGGCAGCCAGAATACCTCTTTCATCCAGAGTTTTGTCCGTCCCGAGCTGAGGTCTCGCAGAGAGAGATTCTCTCTGTAAACCACTGAGTGTTTGTTTGAGACAGAACACTCATGTTTAGATGGATTTAGAAAATAGGGATTCTCCATCGCAGAAACACGAACAAATGCAGCATTTGGCAGCGACGAACTGGACATGAAGCAAACGGAGTGTTTATTGAATTAATTATGAGCAGTCGTCACTGATAATTCAGTCAGTCGGGGTCAAACCACCACTCCTGGTCCTTTACAAGTAACAGATTCACTTAAATAAAAGTCCAGAAGTGTTATCAACATCGTACTCTTATTAGTCAGCTGATTATTTTCTGGACGCCCCCCCCCCCGTCGGAAAGTGTCTTTGAGTTCCCCTTGTTTCAGCAGCAGTGTGGAGGTCAGCAGGTCAGAGGTCAGGGGGTCGTCATCATCCTCTACTTTGCCTAATTACAGGGGAGATGAAGGTTTAGCTCGCCGCAGCAGTTTGAATGGTCCTGATGGGAGAAGCGTGGCAGCAGTTCAAAGTCCTGTTATGGAAATCTTTAATATTTAATACATCGATTAACATTAACAACTCAGGCAGAACTGTTTCAACAATTCCATTATTATTTGATATCTCTCCATAGAGCGATGATGGGTGGTGTAATGAAAGGTGGATCTCTATTTCAACCTTGAAGGGGTTGGGCAGAGTGCCAGTAATGAAGACGTATTAAACCTTAATGTAGCTTAATGTAGCAGGTGTCATATATATAATGTACAGAAGCTCTTTCTAAAGCATTATATTCATCGCTACTACCTTAAAAGCCACTAAATCTTCTGGGCTAAGTTAGTCTGGCTATGATTCTCTTCCAATTAATCAATAGAAAAATTGTTAACACACCTTAACTGGGATCCATTAGAGTGTCCCTGGGTAATAAATGTTCCTGTGGTGCTCTGAGGAAGGGGGGGGGGGCAAACTGCCTCCTGCACTCAGGTTAATGGGCAAAGTTGAGAGAAGTGACCACTAAATCTGCAAGGACACCACATTCACACTGGCTGAGCCTCTATCACTGGCAAATGACCATGCCTAAGAGCTGAGCACTAATCAATTGTTTCTGTGAGAGAGGAGGCAGAGCAGCGGGGCTCCACAGAGACCTGGGAGAGAGCATCAAGTGTGACTCACCTCTGTTTGAATCCCTGAGCAGCGTCAGAGCCTCAGAAAATCACTACACCTGTCTCTACCTGGCCCACCAGAGACCAGGTTCACATCCAGAGTCTGGTCTGCGGTTTAGGTTCAGTGTAAACAGGTTTCCTCGTTACGTTCACAGACGTGACCCGGTCACAGTTACTGCTCCTACAGAAAAATGTTCGAGTTCATTTTTTAACTCAAATGTAATTTGGGATTTTGGATCACAGAATAAATTTTGTTGTTAGGTGTGCTGGATGATGACGTCGGCTCGTATAAAACGTGGAAGTGAATCGAGGTACAGTTTTAAATTCATCTGCACCACGAGGGAAAAAAATCAAATTTCTAATAATGAGAAGGACGTCGACAGAATCTGTGAAGTTCACTGAGATTTAAAAACAGATTGTAGTATCAGGAAACATTTCAGCGTGCTGGTTCTGGGGCCCTGTGCAGCACACAGCGTCTTGGTTACCGTAACATCTACATCCAGCCTCACACCCCGTGGACCAGCTCACATCCTCATCACATCTGTTTCCTGTGGAGATGGTGCAGGATTCTGAGCCTCCATCTCTCTGTGCAGCCTTTATTATCACTCTTATTGGGATGCATCAAGTGTAAAATGGCCCCGGGAACATGGATGTGAAGTCGGGGGCCCGCTCTGCTTCAGATCCACTTTGAGCTGTCGGACAATTAGATCAGGAGGAAAGTGTATGTGACAGGAGCTAATTAAGTCACATGGTGCTGCTGAACCTGACGGAGGAGAGGGAAACGCCTGAGGTAATTGCATTTACTTCATCCTGTAATGTGGCCGTCATAACTGCTAATTCAATTGTACAATCATTCTGCCAACTCCTGGCCATTAAGCACACATTTAATTGCTTCCATAAAGCTTTTAATATGCAGCACACAGAGCGGGAGACGTGACACGGACCCTCGCCACCAGCCAACATGCAGATGTCCTGCCGTCACCACGGAGACGCAGGCCTGGGCGAAGTGTTATTGGACAGTCCTGGTTCCAATACATCATTATTAGATGAGTGTTTAGGGCCCATTTCATGGCTGTTACTCAGAGGCTGGATGGACAGATATCAGCTGACACGCCTGACACACACACACACACACACACACACACACACACACAGACACACACAGACTCACACACACACACTCACACAGACTCACACACATAACGTTATGTAAAGTTCCGTCTTTGAGGTCTGAGACTCTTTCTTCTTAAAACATTTTCTCCTGTTTACATCCATGTTCACCATCTTGCCGTCTTCTTTAACCCTGTCTTCACGTGTCACTACCACCTGTTGGTCAGTGGAAAGCGTGAAAACATGTGTTTGTGCGTATGTGTCCTCGCACATGGACGTGTCGTGCCGTGCCGTGTCGTGCCGTGCCGTGCCGTGCCGTGCCGTGCCGTGCCGTGCCGTGCCGTGGCGTGGCGGCCATCTTAGAGCTGTTGGTGGCCACACTGCGATAAGCAGAGACGCTCTGTGAGCGAGAGAAGACAGGGGAGGAGGAGATGTGAGGAGAAGGAAGAGGAGGCAGGTCTGATAACGTGCCACTCGGGGCCAGAGCTCAGGGGCCGGAGCTCAGGGGCCCTGACAAGCAGAGACATATATAACAGGCAAACAAAGCCCTGAGGAGACAGACCATCAATACCCGGCATGTACACCATCATTACTGTCCCCAAACAAAGCCCAGTGTCAATAGCAGCAGTTATGGAGACGTCTCTCAAATTAAAATCTGCTATCAAACTGCATCTGATGGCAACAACTATTTAGTGGCCATATTTTATGGCCGAGCCAATGAAAAGTAATAAGAGCTGTATTTAATGTATCTGCTGCTGCCAGCTGCCGGCCACAGAGGGGCTTAATAGGAGCTGTCCATCACTGTCAGTGCGGCTCCGGAGCCCAACAAGAGGCCGGCTGTAATAAACATGAGGGGGAGATAACACCGGCCGCCTGCTGCCGACCATCACGCTCTGGTTAACTTCCTGCTCAGCTGCCTGTTTGTCATCTCAGTTTGTAACTCTCAGAATCTGTCACACTCTCAGCTCTTTATCTCTCTCCGTCTGCGACTCGCGCTTTTCTCCGTTTTTCAACCATTAATTCAGACGTGAAGTGCACAGAGGAGGAGCGACTGACGTCTGCACGGCACAATGCAACACAACAAATGTCACCTCTGTGTCCTACAACTTACATTTACAGTGTGTGGGAATCAGAATTGCTTCCAGAGGAAACTCATAGATCAGAGATGGTGGATTTTTTTTTTTAGATGGATCCACATCGATCCTGGTTTCAGATTAACCAGGATGCTGAGAAGGTGAACCGGTGACCTCCCCAGTCGAACTGAAATATGTTTTGGTGCTTTTCTGTTGACTGGACATTAAACACAGAAACACAGTGTGAAATATATTCTGCATGCAGTACATGTGCAGGAGGATATGTTTGTATATTACTGTGTGTCTGTAAACACTACAGCATGTGTGTGCTAATATGTTTCTGCTCTCCCAGAACCCAGTGCAGCCCCCCCCACCCCCACCCCCCGATTAGAGGACAGCAGTGTGGGTAATAAGAGCGCGGCGTTCTGGGTGCAGTTTTAATCTTTATAAAAACCTTCACCCGGGTCCCCGTCCCACAGGAGGCAGATTAAATGCTTCTTCACATTAGTAATGTCAGCACAAAATGATTATCTTTGGTGAATAATTTATTCCTCAGCCCAGCGTAATTTTCTTATCTCTCCCTTTTTGCCTCTTTTACTCTGCAGGAGACGGTAAATGGCTGTTAGTCTCCAGAAAACCTATGGATCGCCGTTTCCATCAATCAATTAAAAAACACTTACCTCACACTCAACATGATTTATATCTTGTTAATAGAATTGTCTCACTATATCCCTATATTATTATAGCCTTAATTCCATTAGCTATTTGCTTAATGTTTTTTTTAAGGCTGACCTCCAGGAGCAGGGAGATAGAGGGGGGATTAGTCCAATATTGGCCAGAAGACAGAGCTTCTTTCTGGGAATCTTGTAGGTCAGGGCAGTCGGAGGACTCTGGACGCTGACTCCTGATTGGCTGTTGTAATCCCACAGACCTCATCCTGTCATTATTCTCTGTTTACTGTTGGGGCATTCAATTAAAGGACAGAGCAGTGTATGCGGCGGTGGTTCACAACCTTTTTAGCTTGTGGCCCCGAAGCGAACGAAGCGACTCTTTATCACAGGTTATGGTTTTAGTCTGAACTTGATGTTGTTTTCACTTACAGTTTGTTTAGAGCAGTTGTTTTCATGACTTTTGAACTTCAGCATTTACCTTCAGCTCGGTGTAGGACATATAATACACAGACATAGAACATAGACATAGAAGAGAACACGTGCAGGTCGGTGTGTGGAGTTACAACAGGAAGCTATGGGCTGTCGTCTGTGCTTCAGCATAACGTTAGAAATCCTCTGACTTGATGATTATTGCTAGTTTCCTCCATTTTGAAGTGAATGTCTTAATGTAAATGTGTTGTTTGTTGTTTGTTGTTGTGTTAATGTTGTTGTTTTAGGTGGTAGCTCTCTTTTCTTATAAAAACAGAGGAAAGTCTGACAAAGAAAGTCATGATTTAATGCTTGATCGTGTAAAGCAGGAGAAGCGACTGACACTGAAAAGTACAAACATTTATTTTAGAATCCAGACTTGGATTTTCTTATGGACTCGGTGTCACATGTCCGACTGAGGCTGAACTAATAATTCAGTCCGTGCCCTTGACACAGTTGCATGTAAGTTACATTTTAAATATTCATCACAAATGGCCTCATGAACCCATTACTGTGCTCCATGTTCAATACCCACAGGGCCACACACACACACTCACACTCAAACACACATACTCACACACACACACACTCACACGAGGGAAAGGATGAGTTAAAAACTACCAGAAAGTGTCATCAAATAATCAATCATACGCCCTGACTGTGATTGCACTCATCTATTACTTAAGCGTGTTGCATAGTATTTCAATATATTAGGAGGGAATGAATAGGGAACACACATCAGGCTGGTGTTACAGGAAGCAGATGAATTCAGATGTGTGAGGTAATGAGGATCATATCTGGCAACCTTTGATACTGAACCTCCTCCAGGTCCATGTCAAACAAGATGCTGTCTGCGGCACAAGGTCAGTGAGAATGTAGCAGGACGTCCCAGTATCGTTCAGCACCAGCAGACAGCAGCACCACAGTGAAGAAACACTGCTCCCAGTAAAACTGCATTCATTTTTGTCAGTGTCAGTCTGACTGACACTGGAACCAGTGGAACCAGTGGAAACCCGATTTGTGCTGAATTCACAAAAACACCAGTAGAGAAGATTAGTCTCATTAGGCTCATTTTTGTCCGGCAGTAAAGTGGTGGACCGACACAGAGGGGTGGGGTGGGGGGTGGGGGGCACCACACAGAAGCTCTATATTTAGCGTTCTGTGAACCATCGGCCGGCTCCTTTCTGCTCCGGCACAGAGAGGACATCTATACGTCTGTGAAGCCACACACATCTCACCATAATGAGCCTCTTTAAGGCTCTCTGAATTTCTAATGAATATCACTGTGCAGGGGAATAAACACATTGCTATTGATCACAACATAAAGCTTTAAAGTAATGTAATAAGCGATGCCTGGCTTCAGCTGCAGTCTGGTAAACCCCCCCCCCACCGACCACAGGATGCATGTGGGAATAACAGGCCCAGAGTGGAAATATTCTGCAGACTAAATAAAGCCACAGGACCAGATCTCCTGCAGGAAACATCTGATGGACTGATGGTGGAGTCCTACAGCCAACAGGGGGCAGCAGAGGGAGCCGGTACAAGTGTGAGGAAGGCCGTGTTAGAACTAAGGGTCAGCTGCACGGTGGGGCAGTGGTTAGCACCGGAGGGTTCCAGGTTCGAACCCTGGTCGGGGCTCTTCTGTTTCTCCGGTTCCTCCCACAACCCCAAAAACCTTCACGTTAGGTTAATTGGCTGCTCTACATTGGCCCTAGGTGTTAGTTGGATGGATGGATGGAACATTCCAGCTGAAATGCTAAAATTAAGAAAATCATTATGATCAAGAATTATTAAATATCCTGATGTCAGCGACCGAAAGGTTTAAACTCTGTAAAATCCTAACAGTAATGTAAGAGTTTGTGTTGTCTCTCACTGTGTACCTGTGTGTGAGATTAAACACAGTCAGGTGAGTCTGTGGTGATTCATCATGTGCAGCAAATATTACTGTGGGTTTAACAGCACCTTCAGATACATATAATGTGAGTTAAAGCAAATTTAGAATAACAGAATCGAAATCCTGAACAATACAAAATTAACATGTGAACTTCATCCAGAAATGCTAATTATCGCTAATAAAATCAAAATCAAATTCCTGTAACTAACCTAAACTAAACCTAAATCAATGTGTCCAAGACATAATCCAACTTTATTCTTTCTCCCCAGTGAACAAAATCAGAAATTCCAGCTGTAAGCAGCAGACTCTGATCAGAGGATGAATTATCAGGTTAGAATATCATGAGTCAGATTCATTCCTGAAATCACATCAACTTTTTTTTCTTCTGCCTTTGAACATTTTGGAAACTGTAGGAATTTTGTAAAATCCTCCGAAAATATTTGGAGCTGCTCCAGCATCAGTGACACATTCATTCTGTGTAAGGAGCCTTAGAAACCTCACTGTGAGGAGGATCCACTTTAAATATGATCATTAAATAAATGATGATTTAAAAACACAATCTTTAATATTGAACATGGTGCCGTCTCCAGGGACGGAGCTCTGCAGCTGTGCAGCTATGTGAGACAAGGCCGCGCTGCCATTATCACATTACTGATTTAGCATTATGTGGCGTACAGTAGACAGAGCCTCAGATAATTCAGCCTAATTGAATGAAATGCTCTCAGGCCTGATCTCAGCGGGGATATGGAACATTAATTGACATTTGCTGAAGCCAAACAAAGGACAGTAGAGCCATAACGCTCCTTTAAACATATTAATAATAAGAAGAAATTGTTCGCTTCAATCTGTTATTGATTTGAAAATGAGCTCAGTCAAACTGGGCCGAGCATTTCTCCAGATTCATGTGAATTTATTGAAAGCGGCAGCCTTTGATTAGGAGAGCACGTTGATGCCAGAGCAGAGTTAAGAGTGCTGCTCTTTTTGGCACACACACACTTGTGAGACTGGAGAGGCTCTTATTGTGGCGGTGCCTCTCTATCCCCCTCTTCAAGTCTCCATCACGAGGTGATAGATAATAAGAAATCCCTGCACTCTGCTTCAAAGGCAGCGTGATGGTGGGGGTTCTGGATGAGGGGTTAAACTGGTGAGAGCATGTTTGCTAAGCTGTTTGAGGAGCATTCTCATATGGCCGGTGGCAGTGATGGGGTACTTGGGGAGGGATGGTGGTGGGGGGGGGCAATTTTTTTTCCTCCTGCCTTTCCATCTCAGTGCACTGGAGTGCAATGATGGAATGACCCGGACTTGATCTTTGAGGGCAACATGCCTGATGGCTCCTGCAGATTGATAAATTGATTCAAAACTATTACCATGGTAAAAAAGCAATAAGGTCATAAAAATTGCATCGGTCCAGCCGGCTAAGTAAATCCGAGGCATTTTCGGGAGCGGGGGCGGTGGGACAGGAGACACCGGGCATGAGGTGGAATGAGAGAGCAAGAAATGACTTTGAAGAGCTCATCATCTTCAATCTATTTTTCCTGCAGGGGCTCCATGCCGCTGCATAGAGGCACTTCATTACAGGGGAATAACTGTACACAGGCAGAGCCCCGGCCTGCCTCCCCGATCCCCTCAGGCCCCCGGGGGGCTCCAGCTGGTTAATACCTCATCACTGGCTTCATTGAACGCTTTAATCTGCACTCCTGTGATCAATAGGAGCCCGCTGTAAATTAAAAGGGCCATTTCGTGTAATCAACCCTGTTAATGCTCATTCTGAAAACCATTATTTGTGGAAGGTATTTAGGAGAAAATTGCCACCGTGACAAGCCCTCGGCCCCCAATCCCCCTCCATGCCCCCCCGTCTGCAGCAGAGCTGTGCTGACAGAGATCACTGTGGTCAGGGTTTTGGAGAGGAGGCACCAAGGAGGACAGGAGAGGGGTGAGAGGGGTGAGAGGCAGATGGAGTATTTGGTCCAGGAGACAGTGGAGAGGCCGATCAGCTGCAGGAGGCCTTGTGGTCTGATGGGGGGACGGGGGAACCAGGAAGCTTTTCTTTCTGCTTCATTCTTAAATCTCAGGTTTGACTGAGGGTCCTGGATCCTCGTTGGGCCTTTTATTACGTTTTAACTGTGACTTTAACATCATTATTGAATAACCCAGTGTTTAGCTGAATGTCGGTGTCTTTGGCTGAGAGGACGGACAGGGTGAAAGCAGGAGGAGGGATGAAGAGGGGCAGTCCAGTCCAGAATGGAGTGGAACAGGGAGACTGGGAAATGGAAGAGCGAATAGATCAGTGAGGAAGGAGGGGATGTGCCTCGCCTGCTTGTGCATCCAACACACACACACACACACACACACACACACACACACACACACACACCCTGCAGAAGCGAAAATGAAATTTTCCAGGCCGCTATTTCTGCAGCAAATTCAATTACTGAAGGCACTTGTACAAAGAGCTGTGACTTCCCTGATGGTGAGATTGGAAAAGGGTGATGGCTGCAGACAGTGAATAACAGGACATGGCTGCAATGGCTGCAGCAGGTACGAGCACAAAAACAATAAGACTGATTTGGACAGGTGAGAGAGCGAGGAGGGGGCTGCTGCTGATAAAAGGTTACGAGTTTAGAAAAGTTCTATCACATTATCTTCCTCTTATATAAAGTGAGAGGACAGATTATGCTGTGACCCTGTGCTGTGATTCACAAATGGCTGTTGTCAATACATATGAGTCATCATGAGTCCTCCATCACATACTGCACCACTTCAACACACCTGAGATGATAAATAGGAGCTGAGACAGGGCAGGATATTAACCTCACACCCTGCACACACTCACCTGGAGACACAACCAGAGTAAATCACCTGGACTGTGTCACTGCTCTGGAGTTAGTTTCAGTTAGTGTTACGTTCATCAGGACGGAAATATAAATCAAATTAAACAGACTGACGTGTTTTTCAAATTCAGTTCGATCAATAATTCAAACACACTCTTAACTCAGACAAAGTGTGAAGCAGGTCGACGGCTGCAGTTCCACTGACTCTGACCATTTAAACGCTGTCGGTTCATGTTTGTGTTGTTACACACGTGTTTAAATGCTGATGTGGATTTCTGTCCTAGTCTCACCTGAAGATCACGTCTAACCCAGCAGGTTTCATGGATTTAAATCCACACGTTAACAGGTGAGACCAGATTTCAAACACTGCTCAGCATTAACACTGATTCTTTAACATTGAATCAGTGTTAATGCTGATTTTATTTTGATGTCACGTGACCGTGTTCAGGTCATACAGGATGACAGCGCCTCAGACTGAGACAGCCACATACGACGCTGGTCCCTGTGCTAGGACTCGACCTGTAGGTGGTTTATACCTGCGTCGTGCTTTAATCTGCATCACCTGACTTCCTCCTGTGGCCACGTCTTCTTATTTATTTCATAATGTCCTTTTTATTTACTTGTTATTGGACATTTGCAGCATCACAGCCGTCCTTGCTGTGAGAGGAGAAATGATGCTGCAGCTTAAAATCTCAGCTGTTATGGTCTCAGTCCCACACTCAGGCTTTGTCTAGCTTGGCTGGCCACTGGAAAATGAGTGTCCTGTCTCTTAATCCTGATCGCCTGCTCCTCATTCTCATTGTGTGCTTTTCCTTTAATTTCTCCTTTCTGTGCCACAAAGCCGGCAGCATTACCTACGAGGAAGAGGGGATCTAAAGTATTTGATTCCGATTCCAGGCAAACCCTGAGGGGGACTTCATCAGCACGGCAGCCTCTCATGTTTCACAGCGAGGCAGACGGAGAGGGGAGAGAAAAGCTATTAAAGTTGTATCTTAAAAGGTCAATAACATTCGCTGTAATGACTCTGACTGTTTAATCCAAATGTATGGGTGTGTGGCTGAGCCCTGCTGCTGACATTGATAGACTTGAGTGGCAAGTGAAGGATCCCTCCCTGTCAAAACATCCCGGGCTGAGGGGTAATGAGAAACGCCACCTGAGTGTAAACTGTCCAACAGAGAGGCCTGTTTTAATCAGTGTGTGTGTGTGTGTGTGTGTGTGTGTGTGTGTGTGTGCAAGCCAATCAATACAGGGTGATCCTATAAAACCCCAAAATGTGACCAGGGCCAGCTTTTTAAAATTCTAAAATATCTGATAAATAATAAGTTGTGATATTAATCAAAAAATGGATCATCTGCGAACAACATCCAAACGAGATCATATATAGATAACATATATATCCTGTGTAACATATATATCCTGTGTAACATATTTATCATGTTACAGGAAGGAGATGATCATTTATTTAGATATTAAGTTATGTGAACCTGTTCAAATGTTAGTAACTGGTGTTTATTTCTGTAAACAAGATAATTACTTGTACAGGATTTAATGTGTGCACATCATTTATGTGACCTACACATTATTAACCTGACGGCACAGGATGAACATGTTTGCACAATCAGTAAGCAGTAAGTTGAGTGAAGAAGATAATTACATGGATCTTCAGCCAGAACCATACGTCATGCATGCATACGTCAGGATGTGACACAAAGATCCTGGTTAGTGTTAATAAGACTCCGGTTTCCTGAAAGTCAGATGTGTGATGCACCCGCCCAGCATCCTCCCAGTGCAGGCACACTGGGAGGATGCTGGGCTGATGGGCTGGTGTGTCTGTCTGTGTGCCTGTGCAGAGGTGGAGGAGGTTGTGTTTGGGAGATGGGATGATACGTGGTTGTGTTTGTCCGGAGCTGAAACACCGTCTGATATCATCTCTCCAGCTCCTGGGCAGCTAATGTGATATTTGCTGTCACCCCGGCCCCCGAATCCGGTGTCAAGCGACAGATCTCATCTGCAATGTAAGACAATTTCCGCATATCTGAAAAGACAGTTTCTCCAGTCAATAGACTATAAATTGCACTTGGAAAAAGGTATCATCTTAACTAAAGGTTATTCACTTTCCTCCTGGGGTGCAGAGGGTGACCCCTCCTTTTTTAATAATTTGTATGTTTAGGTGTTTGGTCAATCTTCCTCGCACTTGTAACGTCTCATCGGAGAGCCCATCAATCAGACTCGGCCTGGCACAGATCTCCTGCCACAATATTACAGGTTATTAAAAGGATGATCAGGAGGCAGCCGGGTGTGTGTCGGCAGAGGCCTCTCTTCTCATTTTCTGAGTGCACGGCCCCCGCCGCATAATCCAGTGATTCATCCCCCACCCCTCCGTCAACAAGTGCTGCCGCCTCCACCTCCTCCCTGATGAAACGCTGTTTACTGCAGCCTCAGTAAACGGAAGCTGAAACGCAGTCGGCCGAGAAGCCACAGGTTCCATCTCACCTCGCTGTCAGCGTCAGACACACAACGCCTGAGTCGAGGGCCTTTGTCGGACATCAAGGTCAACGACCACACAACCAGCAGGACCTGAGCCTCGGGCCTCAGTTCCATCACCAATAATCGATTTTTAAAAAGCATCCATGAAATGAGACCAGAGAAGAAAACACAGCAACAACGCAACAAGAAATAAATGAAGATAGTGAAGGTGTAAATTGAAAGGTGAAGGTGTAAAAAACGTCTCTCATTGATCTCAGTTTACTTCCCTTACATTCATTCATTCATTAATTGAATTGAAATGTGACCTCATAAAGACACTAATGGAAATCCGTGCTTCAGGTCTTTGTTCACTGTGGTTCTGCTCTGACAACACGAGTAAAGACAGATAACGTGACTGTGATGGAGGCTGATCTATAACCGGTCACCATTATAGATCAGAAGATTTATGATCGATCGAACACGATGTTCGGTTCAAATGCAAAACAGTGCTTTGATTACTCAGCATTACAGAAATGAATGTCTTTATTTAAATGAAAATAAAAGCTTATCACTGAGGTATTTAAATAAGACAAACGATGACAGGACTTAAATAATGACCCTGTCTTTATGTTGGCCTTACATTAATATTACTTTTTATCTCCATCCAGGATATTAATAATGCAATACTGTGGGAATTAATACTTTTGATCATTAACAGCTCAGAGCTGTGTGAGTGGGAGATGTAAGCGCTCAGGTCGTCATTAATAACCATCATAAAACAAAGAACCATAGTGGCTCTTTGGTGCCTCATTGCTGATGATTGATCATGAATATTAATAACGGCAGTGGCACCGTTTCAGTCCTCGTGGCCTCCTCCATATACATCTTGTCAGGGAGGTGCTGCGCCAAGAGAGGCAACATATTTCATCCCCCGAAGCTGTCACACCGAGGACTGGGGGGTGGCATGTCCCCCTTTTTGATTCTTTCACCGAAGCCTTTGACCAGAAGACAAACCCGTGTATTGAGAATCTGTCAGACTGTGTCAGTGACTGGACATTTGTTTTTAGACTTAAGGCCTGGTCAGTCAGTCGGTCCAGTGTTTCCTCTCTTTTAGCTCCGGTTTTGGTCTCTACCAGCTGCTGAGGGAAACATCTGTTCGCCAGCTGTTCTCTGACTGAGTCTGTCTGCTGTGTGCTGCTCAGCAGGTGGTGGACAGAGGCTGTTTACAGCTGTTTCTCTGAAAACATCTGCTGCTGTGGTCATCAGCACCACAGACTCCTTTCACTCATTCAAATACCAGTGTGGTGAAAATATTGGTGATGGTCAGTTAGGTGTCTTTTTGGAACAGATCCTGTCTATCCTGTCATCTCAGCCACTTGACCTTCATCTTAACCTGAATCCGGATCAGTCCAGCAGCAGCACAGTGAACTCCTGTGGACCTTCAGCTGTCTAACAGCACATCTCTGGTCCAACATGTGACAGGTTCTGCAGTAAACCTCCGAGCCCAGGAGGCAGCCCAGGAGGGAGCCCAGGAGGCGGCCCGGGAGGCGGCCCGGGAGGCGGCCCAGGAGGGAGCCCAGGAGGCAGCCCAGGAGGCGGCCCAGGAGGGAGCCCAGGAGGCGGCCCAGGAGGCAGCCCAGGAGGGAGCCCAGGAGGCAGCCCAGGAGGGAGCCCAGGAGGGAGCCCAGGAGGCGGCCCAGGAGGCAGCCCGGGAGGCAGCCCAGGAGGCAGCCCAGGAGGGAGCCCAGGAGGCGGCCCAGGAGGCAGCCCGGGAGGCAGCCCAGGAGGCAGCCCGGGAGGCGGCCCGGGAGGCGGCCCGGGAGGCAGCCCAGGAGGCAGCCCAGGAGGCAGCCCAGGAGGCAGCCCAGGAGGCAGCCCGGGTGTTCCGATGGCCCCATACATCACGCCTCCTATTAAGAGCTTTTCTCTCCCCCCGCCCATTAAAAGTAAATAATCCGCAGAGAATGAGGCGTCTGTAAAGGAGCGGGCCTATTCTTCACAGGTGACAGGTATCTGTGTAGAAAGCGGGCGGGCTGCAGTGGGTGATGCTGGGTCTGGGTTTACATCCAGACCTGCAGCTCGGAGGAAACATGAGCCTGTTACACGCAGATTTTCAGCCTGTGTAGCAGGCTGCTTTAAAAACAGAGTAACAAGGTGAACGCACAACGTTCAGTTCATTAATGCAAATAATCCTAATGAGCGGAGAGAAACCAATTAGTGATTAAGTCCCACCTTCACATGCAGTGCTTCATGTGTTTGCATATTTATGGCGCTGAATTCATCCCGCAGCCTCCTATAAATCACGCAGATTTATGAAGTGAAGCTTTTGTTTTATTACAGCGAATTATGTCATGTTCAGTGTCTGAGGTGTCGCAGCAATGAGGTAAAGGCCGAGCTGATTTACGGCCGATACACAGCTGTGTGTGACCGGGCTCTGCTCACGGACTGGGCTGGTCCTCCGTGTTCACACCGAGTCCTGGACACGGATTTGGGTTTGAGAGTCAAAAGGTGCCAATAAAAAAAAGAAATGCGCAGCTGTGTGTGTCTGTGTGTGAGTTTCATCCACGACTCGTCCATGACTCACAATCTTTTTTTTTTTCGGTGAAAACTGAAATAAACACGTGGTGATTTTCTTTTGTTTGAGGACTGAAAGTTATCGATTATCAGAAGAGTCTGATACAGCTGAAAATATTTGTTCAGTTTCTTGATATAAAACAAACGTTTTCTTATTGAAGAAAGATTCTGATGTCATCACAATATGTTTTTAGTATTTTTCTGATTTTTCATTGATGCTGATTCTAACGCTCCCCCTGTTTATCAGTGGATACAGGTGTAAGAACCGGGATGCAGCTGCGATCAGGCCTCAGTGTTGGTGAGTGTGTGTGTGTTTCCAGCTGTGACTCCAGCTGCTGATTAAACACATCATGAAGGACAGGTCAGTAAAACAGCTGGAATTATAAGAAACGCTCTTATTATACGTTTACTGCTGATAAATGATGAACGGCAGAGAAACAGACAGAGAAGTGGACGACAGGCCGCAGGTTCCCTCCGATTCTTTCAATCACAGCAGGATTGAAAGAGGATCCGTGCGTCCGGATCGGTCCTCAGAGAAAGCTGTGCGGCGTTAAATGATCTGAGCCGGGATGAAGAGCACACAAAGAGCGAGGAAGAGGAGCAGCGGAGGGTTAAACGCTCATCAAATGAAAAGCTGGGAGCGTTCGTGTCCTCTCCGCCGGTGTCAGGGACGTTCAAACACCAAATGGTTCTTCAGAAACTCCCCTTAAAGTACTGGGCTGCTGAGCCGCGGCCCCTGACCCGGCACCGCGCTCTGAACATGATTGCTTTTGTTCTGTCAAGAATATTTAAATGGGGCTTTATAAAAGCCAGGAGTGTGGGTCATAACACGACGATTCTTCTAAACTGGTGCAGATGCTGTGCATGGGCAGGGTCACAGCTCGGTGCTTAACAAAGCCCTGCATGGTTCAAATGATCCAGACTGCGCATTCACTGCAATTTAGCTTGAGTAATAGATGAGGGTCACGCTGGGTCACTTTCAATTTCCACTTCCAGGAGAGAAAAATGAAAACAACTCATTTGCACAAATCTGAATAATTCAGTCACTCAAAACCGGGAGAGATGAAAATATGGGCAGGAACAGAGGATAAAGAAAGAGGAGGGAGACACTGTTGCATGCGGTGCAGTAATGACGGCCGTCCCCTCTCTCAGCTTGTACAAAGGCTAATGATGAATCTGACGGAGGATATGAATCCAGATGTGAGAATAAAGCGTCTCTTTCTGTCTGCAGCCTCACTCAGGAGGCTCCGCCGCCTCTGCTGAGCTTTTAAACTTATCATAAATGTATTAAGATTGCAGCGGGCCATGAAACAGCTGTAGACAATTAATCTTCTGCAAATCTTATCCAAGGAATTGGTTTCTGCAAAGTAACATCTGCTGCGAGAGGCAATTATTCATGGGCGCCGCGCAGCGCCGCGCCTTTATGCATAGGGCACAATCATTGGCAATGAAGTCAAAATTTATAGTTTTCCCTGTTCAGTAAAAATAACATTCAGCAGCATTAAAACATCATCCATCAACATTGTCCTGGGGCCCGGGGCCATCCCAGGCTCCGAAATTAAACAGGATTCATTTCGGAGAAGCTGCGGCGCGCGCTGCTCCACTGAGCTGAGCGCTTCCTGCGGAGCCGCGGAGAATGAGGTCGGAGACGCGGGCTCGGTCACCGCCGCTGCTTTCCGCTCTGGCTGCTGGAAGAGGAGACATGAAGCTCGTCCCCCGGAGACGGTGAGCAGACAGAGGCCGTGATGGATGACAGACAGCGAGGACCTGCCAGATATGAAAATATCAACCTGGAATAAAATGAAAGTAGTTTCAGTGATGAGAAAACTAAATACTGACAACACACAACATCACGTCACTGGGACTGCAGTGTGACGCTGTTAGAGCACACACACACACACACACACACACACACACACACACACACACACACACACACCGGTTAAAGATGTAACTGAATGAATCATTAAATCAAAGTCAAAGAAACATCCTTCATTTAATCACATGATAAAATTAAGTTCGTTTTACTCTTTATCTTTTAGCTCAAAAATTATATTAAATGTTAATTTATTATTATTATTATTATTATTATTATTATTGTCATTATTAGCATGATCATTATTGTTATTATTATTAGTAGTAGTAGTATTGTGCGTGTTTAATTGTTTTAATTAATTTGTTAACTAATATTAATATTGAACTAATATTATTAAATAAATTAAATATTAAATATTCACAGGCTACATTAGCCAGAACACACCCATATCTCTGCACCGAGTGTCAGTGGTCCAGGTGCATTGTGGGTGATGTAGGCAGAGAGAATAAAAAAAGAGGATCCTCTGGTTGTTGTGGCTCAGCAGCAGGAGTGTCCTGTTTGTTCTGTAAGAATCAGGTCAAATGTTCTCATAGAGAATTATTTCTGTAGCAGAGAAGCTGATTTAATGCAGTATAATATAATAATGATAGAAAGAGAAAGTTTACAGGAAATAAACAACAGTTACACCGAGAGATGCCGGCGCTGCTCTGCAGGCCTGACAGGCAGCTCAGTAACATGAAGGAGAGGAGGCTGATCCTCCTTCATTCTCACACTGCTGTAATCTCACAGATGGCAATATCATTTACAATGGAGGCTGTGAGCTGGAGCCGGGCCACACGCTTCCTTAACAGGAGGCTGATCATCTGGAACCGAGGCTGTCTGTCGTCTGTTCCGGTTTTTAAACCAGGGAAAGTAAAAAATAAATAAAAAATTAAAAATCAGTCCTCGTAGATGTTTTATTTAAAACATGATTGAAGTTATCTGTCACTGCAGGGAACAGTGGAGACGGTTATTATATAATAATATTCATATAACAATGGAAATGATGAAATACAGAAGCCCCAAAGGACAAAAGAGATACTGATGTAAAATCCTAACACGTGTGAACACACTGTACAAACAAACACGGGCTAAAACCGGAGAATAACCGGAGAATGACCGGAGAATATAAAATAAATATTTTAAAGTCAAAATCAGTCGACGACCTCTTCGCCATCCACGACATAACGAGTCCCTCCGCCGTGAAACAGATTCCTCTGCCAGGACATCGAAACCGGAGAACGAGTGCAGGAGCTGGATCCAAAGAACGGACCCTGAGACAAACCGTGTGGTTTGTGTGGAGGCCCCCATCTCACCCAGTGCATGCTGGGATACATTCATGCCCCCTGCCGTGCTGAAAGCGGATTTCACTTTATACAATGATTTGTCTTTGAAGTTGAAGTAAAATGAAAAGGAATCAGTTTCAGATGAGGTGGAGGTGACGATGCTGCTCCACAGTAGCAAAGTTTATATGAAGTCCCACACATGAAGAAACATGAGGAAACATGAAGAAACATGAGGAAACATGAGGAAACATGAAGAAACATGAGGAAACATGAGGAAACACGAAGAAACGTGAAGAAACATGAAGAAACATGAGGAAACATGAAGAAACATGAGGAAACATGAGGAAACATGAAGAAACATGAGGAAACATGAGGAAACATGAAGAAACATGAGGAAACATGAAGAAACAT
>JBBMJY010000008.1:19430755-19470417 GCA_037833715.1 Toxotes lorentzi | reverse complement strand
TATATATATTGATAGATATAGATAGATATAGATATAGATATAAATGTGGTTTTAAATGACAGAACATTTAAGATTCTCCACCTCTGCTTTAATGATCAATCCCAGAATTAAATTTAAAGACATTACTAAAAGATGATGGAGAGAAAGTGGAAATATTGGAATATTATATATTATTATATATTATATTAACATATAAAGGAACATGTCAGGTAAATGTTTCATATGGTGCAAATTGTAAAAGTGTGCTATTTGTATTATGACTACCCTTCAGTATTATATCTCCGATGTTATTATTACTTTTTACTTTTCTGTTTCCATTTAATAATAAAATAAATAAATCAGTCAAATTGTTGTCATGCCTGGTAACACACAGAGAACAACCACTCTCTAATCACTGAATGGAAATCATTGTTGTGTTCTTATTCATTCCTCTCATTGTGTGTTATTTGTTGTTTCCTTGCTGCACAAAACTTTCATTTTATTCCTTGAATTTGCAGCAAAGCTGTGAATGAAGGTGATAAAGTCTGTGGCTGCTCCACACCTGAGATATTATATATATATATTAGATAGATATTATACCAGTCAGTGAATCCGACCCACAGACTGGAAAAGTCTGGTTCTCATGGAAAATCTGGAAAATATCCAGAGGAAAAAAGAAGGAACATCCAAAAAACTCTGTAAAGGTTGTGGACGTCTGATTCTTCTTTTTTTTAATCTATTTTAAATTTTTAAATTGTGTTTTTTTTCTTTTGTTTTTTTTTCATTTTCTTTTCTTCTTTCTGATTTTTCCTTTTCTTTTTTCATGATTCTTTTCTTCATTGTTCTCATTGTCGTCGTAGTTTCTCCTGTTGATTGTGTTACGTTGTGCTGCGATGGCTGAGGATCATTGTGAAGACTCCCGTGGTCTTGGCTCAGGCTGTGATGGTTTTAACTCAGTACAGTTCAGACCTGTGCGTATGAAGTGATGTTTGTTGTTTTTCATTCTTCTTCTTCTCGTCGTGTTTTTCTGCCGTTATCTTATTTTACAGGTGATGAAGCCGTGCACGTTCTCACTGGAACCACTGTACAATGCATTGTGTTGACGTTAGAGATGAAACAATGAATCCATTCATCCACGAGTCAATCAACTGAAAATTAATCAGCAATTAATGTGATAATTGATTAATCAGTGAAGTCGTTATGAAGCTACAGAACCTGGCTGCAGCGTTTCAGGTTCAGTGTTTCTCTGAAACAGACATCTGAAGATCTGATCGAACAACTAATCAATTAATCTAAAAAAACATCAACCAATCAGTGAAAAGGATCATTAGTTGATTTGTAAGCTGAAGTCTTATGTCTTTTGTCACATTATACTGTTTTAATAAAGAATACATGAAGGTGAGGTGAAGAGGTACAGGTGTGTGTGTGTGTGTGTGTGTGTGAGATCACACAGGTAAAGAAACAGCTTCACACAAAGTACATGTGCTTTAAAAACGTCTTTATAAACACTGAAAACTTTGGTTGTGATGAAACAGAGAATGATAAAGAAAGTTTCACCGCAGCCACTCGGAGCCTGGTCTGATCAGTCGGCAGGTAAAGGAGGTTAGAACTGAGTGGTCACACACTGCCCCCTGCTGGCCAACACACAGGACTGATGGGGAGGTCTGAGGCTGAGACTTTCAGAGGGAGCTGAGGAGGTGGAGACAGTGTCTCCAGGAGATCCTGTCTCTGAGGCTTCAGGAGATTCGCTCTCTGAATGAATTCAGTTCATACATCAGCGGATGGTCAGAGGGGCCGAGCTGTATCACTGCTCCTCTGTGCCTCGGCTGCACGTCTTTGGAGATCTGATGTTGTTCTGTCCAGCGATGATGCTGCTGTACATCCTCTGCTGCTCTTCTTTAAACGAATCCTTCACTTTCCCTCTTTTCAGTCCTCCGTCCCTGTGACACAGAGACAAAGACACTGTCCACGTCTGCAGATACTGAACAGGAGCTCAGGTCATTTACTTCAGTTCAAAACAGAGCTGAAACAACTAATCGATTAATCGATTGGTCAAATGACAGGAAAATACTTGTTAACTATTTTGATAATGATCTTTTTTTTCACCTTTTTAAAGTACAGGTACCTCAGAATGTACTTGAATGTACTCAGGTAAATGTACTTAGTTAGTATTAGTATTAGTATTAGAGTCCGATCGTCCTCACCATGCCAGGTCCAGCAGTCCTCCCTGACGAGCGATGGCTGATTTCACTCTGTTGGCAAACTGAGCTGCATCTTCACCGTCCTGCTCACAAAACCCAACCAACACAGACGTTTAGACGGTAAGACAACAACCGCTTTAAACCTGTTTCCCAGATGATTATTGATTGTGTGAAAAAAGCAGCAGATGGACCAGATTCTGTCACAGTGAGGTTCTCTGTGAGAGGGTTCGGTCTCTGCAGAGACTCTCAGGTCACCAAAATCCAAATTTAAGTTTCCAATCATCTTAAACCCCAATATGTTGATTCATGTGACACCTCCAGTCAGCTGATTACACATGTTCCATTGTCAGGGTTTAAAGTTTGAAGGATAAAAAGCTTCTTTATTTACCACCTCAGTCACTGTGACAGAAAACAGTCTGAGGATCACATCCAGCCATGAGTCTGTTTCTCCTGTCAGGTCAGGTGGAGGTGTACCTGTAGGGTCATGGGAGGGAGGTACCACACGTTGACGACTATGGCCCAGCTGGTCATCGTCCGCAGCAGGTAACTAACCATGTTGTATTTGCCGCTGTTCCAGAAAGCGTCACCAAACCGAGGGTCGTACTGCGACACAGACAAAACTTCAAATTCTGTGTGTAGCAGGTATAATGTTCACCATGTTAGTTTAGCATGATAGCATGCTAACAACATTTGCTAATTAGCACCTTACAGTACAGCTGAGGCTGATGGGAAATGTCACTGGTTCTGCAGGTATCAGGTCATAAAGCAAAGAACTGGACAGTCAGTAGGATTCATCCTCTGCAGACCATGAACGTGCTGACCCTGTGTGTCTGACCTTGGGCTCAGTGTGTAAGTTAAAGGCTGATTTTACTTTGACATACATCTGTGTGTTTGAGCCTCCAGTGCTTCACACTGCAGGATGCAGGGCTCAGCATCACCTCCCCACCTTTCACAGAATCAGATGACGTTTTTTACCTTGATTGCGACGGGGTATATGATCCCTCCGATTTCAAAGCTTCCCTTCTTAAACATCATGACTGAGGTGTTGTTGATGCAGGTTCCTGTTTAAAACAGAGCCGCAGGCAGAAGTTACCTGACCATAAAACCACCACCATCATCATCCTCACATCACAAGCTGCAGCGCAGCAGACGCTGACCTTCAGGAAATATCAGGATGGGAAGTTTGGTCTTTGCTGCAACATGAGCTCTCAGCCTGCAGAGAGGAACAGGTTTTCATTAGTCACTGAGGAACTGAAACACTTCAAACACGTTTCCTCAAAAGCATCAGATAAACATTTGAGACTGAGCTCAGAGTCCTTCTGACTTCCTGTGACGGTGTGACGATGAGCATGGTGCAGGTATTACAACCGTCCTGCAGACGTGGATCAGACTCAGCCGTTATTCTGAGGGTGCTGCTGTTTGAAAGCTTCTGAAATCCTTTCTCACCTGCTGGTCACAGCGTGGCGGTCTTTCATCTCCGACCTCTCGAACCAAACATGAGGACAGGACCTCACCATCGACCTCTGAATGACCCCCATCAGACCTCCGTGAATCTGACCCACCTGAGGACGACAGGGAGCACAGAGCGGTGGCTTCACCACGTCACAGCACCTCAGGAACAGACACGCTGACCTGCGGCGCTGATGATACTCACCATCGCGTAGCAGCCATCATTGGCCAGAATCACCACGTCGATAGGTGTGGTGTGATTTGCGACACATATTCCTCCTTTCTGAGGTTTATTCTCTCTGTAGAGACAGAATGATAAAGAGCACTCTGTTGTTTTCCTGACGAGTGACATGTAATGATCTAATGACAGAAGGAGAAGTGAAAACAGCAGCTGACACTGACTTGTTGTGGTAGTGGACGGTGGCTGACAGTCCTCTGGCACAGATCCTGTAGCAGGTCAGATGGACCAGTTCACTCAGCCAGTTCTTCGCACTGAAACACACAGTGAATAAAAAAAACTCTGTGTCATCGGACAAACATTAAGGCCACAACTTAAATGATGTGTTCAGAGGTGTCGCTGTACCTGCTCTCAGGCAGAAATCCGACCAGACTCGTTCCGATCACGAGCCACGAGAGGCCCACGAAGGCCAGAGCGATCCTGCAGGAACAGCAGAGGGAGGACACGCTCAGGTCTCGGACTGAGGCTGGAGATCAGTTTTCACCTCTTCTCCTTAATACATCCACTAAACTAAACTGTGATCACACTGAATCAAATTTCAGCAGCATGAACCACAGAGCAGTGGCTCCAGTCTGAGCCCAGACACCTTTAAAACACACACCAACAGAAACGCAGGATGCTCAGCACGAGGAGGCGACTGACCTGAGAGGGAAGAGGACGCAGTATCGTACGAAGACGCCGAGGCCCCAGATGACCGTGAGGCGGAGGCTGATGTAGCGGAAGTTCTGGTTGGTGCGGGTGAGGAGGTTCCAGGAGGCCAGCTCCTCGGAGGAGAAGCGCTGGGTCACCTGGTCGTCCGCGATGCTCTCCAAACCCTTTTTGCAGAAATAGAAGGCGTCGCTCAGAGCAAACCCCGCCCCCTCCAGGGACCGAGAGCGCCGCAGCTGCTCCATCTCCTCCTCCATCGAGCCCCCCGCTCGCTCAATGATCCCTGGACAACAATCACAACACACAGTGCAGGTGTTTCTCTATGTGGAACTTCCACTGTTCTCTTTCCTCCTTCATTTCACTGAGACGTTCCTCTCAGAACCAGTGCTGCTCTCCAGGGAGTCCTGGGAACATTCACTCAAACACACAGCAACACAAAGGTCTACGCAAACTCTGAGTGATCAGTGTGATCAGTGTGATCAGTGTGATCAGTGTGATCAGTGTGATCAGTGATCGGTGTGATCGGTGTGATCGGTGTGATCAGTGTGATCAGTGTGATCAGTAATCAGTGTGATCAGTGTGATCAGTGATCAGTGTGATCGGTGTGATCGGTGTGATCGGTGTGATCGGTGTGATCGGTGTGATCAGTGTGATCAGTGATCAGTGTGATCAGTGTGATCAGTGTGATCAGTGTGATCAGTGTGATCAGTGATCAGTGTGATCAGTGTGATCAGTGATCAGTGTGATCGGTGTGATCGGTGTGATCGGTGTGATCAGTGTGATCAGTGATCGGTGTGATCGGTGTGATCGGTGTGATCAGTGATCAGTGTGATCGGTGTGATCGGTGTGATCAGTGTGATCAGTGATCAGTGTGATCGGTGTGATCGGTGTGATCGGTGTGATCAGTGTGATCAGTGTGATCAGTGATCAGTGTGATCGGTGTGATCAGTGTGATCAGTGATCGGTGTGATCGGTGTGATCGGTGTGATCGGTGTGATCAGTGATCGGTGTGATCGGTGTGATCGGTGTGATCGGTGTGATCGGTGTGATCGGTGTGATCAGTGATCAGTGTGATCGGTGTGATCGGTGTGATCGGTGTGATCGGTGTGATCAGTGTGATCAGTGATCGGTGTGATCGGTGTGATCGGTGTGATCAGTGTGATCAGTGATCAGTGTGATCGGTGTGATCGGTGTGATCGGTGTGATCGGTGATCAGTGTGATCGGTGTGATCGGTGTGATCAGTGATCGGTGTGATCGGTGTGATCAGTGATCAGTGTGATCAGTGATCGGTGTGATCGGCGTGATCGGTGTGATCAGTGTGATCGGTGTGATCAGTGATCGGTGTGATCGGTGTGATCAGTGATCGGTGTGATCGGTGTGATCGGTGTGATCAGTGATCAGTGATCGGTGTGATCAGTGATCAGTGTGATCAGTGTGTATCCACACCTCTGTGTACACACATATTAACTATAGTTTGATGAGACTGAGTTTGGCAGATTAATGTCCGACATGTGACTCACTAACTCACTAACTAACATAAAAAGCCTCTGAGTATTTTAAACTCAAGAAGCTGCAGTCGCAGCAGAAACAGCTTTTCTTTTTGTGAGCATGTTCTAACTTATTATAATAATTAGTTGCTGGAAGTTTGTATTAATGACATGAATATAACCTAATATTAATAATCCAAAGTGTTGTTCACTTGTTTCTCTGGTGGAAACTTAAAACTTTCTAAAGCTTGAAATGGGATTAAACAGGCTGCAGCAGGAGAACAGTGTGCATGATGTTTAAGCAGAAACAGACTGAGGATCACGAGGGCCATGGCCTCAGACTTTAACCCCTTCATGTGCACTTTATTCTCTGTTAGCTGCTGCAGCTCTTCATTATTTATGAGCTTTAATATGTTTTTTTCATAGAAGCAAAATTCTTTGAGCAGAAACACACAACAAACTGATTATTTGTTCAAATCATTTTTTTCCTGTTTCATATGGTTGTAAACGATCTATATAACGATATATCACTATTATTATATGATTTTAAAGTAAGATCTTAATGAAAATAACGAGGAACACAGTAACACAGTAAGAGAAAAGAACAAAATAAAACTAAATTAAAATGAAATCTGTTTACAGAGAATGATGACAGACTATGCTGTGAAGAAAGAAGTGAGGTTTATGAAATATATGAATATGTGACATCAGATATCAGAGCCGAGTAAAGTCTGGTTTGATAATAACCAGGAGCCTGTTTGGCTAAACTTATGCAATCTGTAAACGAGCCATGTGTTTTTCACACTGCTGGCTCCCCAACATCAGATGCTGGAGCTGACCAATCGAGAGCCCCCACACTCCCTCACACAGAGTCACATGATCACTGTCTGCAGCTGAGGCAAATCCCTCATCCAGCAGGACTGAGAGCACAAACAGGGAACTACAGCCGCTGCTCCCAGCTCAAAGCACGAGCGTCTCACAGAGAGTCAGTCAGCAGCTCACAGGACCTCCCGTGCTTTACTCACGTCCTGAGCCAGAGGCAGCGGCTGGACATGACCTCCAGCTCGTGGTGTGTAAACCAAAGCTGCAACGAACGATTATTTTCAATACTGATCAATCTCTTTCTACACTAAATGATTCATCAGCGAATGAAGCTGATAATCAGCCGGACCCTAAAGGGTCAGTTCACCAAAAATACAAAAAGCAAATGAAAAGAAATATTTTCTTACAGGCACCACTCGACTGGGTGCATTATGGGTAATGTAGGTGCCAGGTTTTTGCTGTTTTTGTTGTTTTTTGATTGATTATTATTGATTATCTGACGTCAGGCCTGTTGTTGCTTTACAGTTCATGAGGCTGATGAAGCGATGTGTTGATCAGCGTTCATTAAAGAAAGTTGTACAGGTGATATAATATATATGTACAGCTTTGTGCAGTGGTCTGCTTCTTGCTCACACTCTGCTGTTTATACGTACTTATCTTAAGTCTTTATATTTTTGATATTTGATGTATATTTTTTAATATATTTTTTGTATATAGGCTGCCTGAATCTGTCTCTCTGCTGCTGTGACAGATGCAGTTTTCCCACTGTGGGACTAATAACGGTGCATCTTATCTTATCTTATGAAACAAAGGACGGACTCACCGTTGGGCAGAGGGACAGGCACGCTGGGCTGCTCCTGCTGTCCTCTCTGGATGCGTAACGTGGCCCACTGCAAAGAAAGTTATTTCTGATGACCTCTGACTCGATGGCCGCTGCTGCTGCACATTTCATAACTGTACACACATATTAAGTAAGGAAGTGGTGGAGAGGGCATGCACCAGTTCTCCTGAGGCCACACTGTCATACTAAATAAAACTCCAACAGAAAGAAATCTGAAAGAACACACTGTGGCTCAGTTACCTCCAGGATTCTGACCAGGATCTGGATGTAGACCCCGGTGACCCCCAGAGAGATGCCAAACATGGCGGGCAGCATGATGAAGAACACCACCACAAACATCCACACCTGGAAAACACCTGCAGCCACACACCAGACGTCCTCCATCACTGACAGCTGAGGCAGCTCGGCTCGGCAGCTCTGAGGTCACATCATCATCTGCAGCACAGAACGGGACGAACAGCACCAGACTCAATGTAGTTTTCAGCCAAATTAACAGAGTGATTCTGTGGATGGTATCACAGACTGAAATATCTCAGCGGCTGACTCATCTTTGGTTTATGAGCAGACACCTGTAAAACTCATGCCTGTTTTCACACTGCTTTTCATGAAAGAGTCAAAAACCACTGGGAACCTTTCATATGTTTTTACCATAAAACCTTAATGAACAGGAGCTGTCATATAAATGTTAAATGATAAATGTCCATTTCATGTTACTTTATATTTCTACTCAAATGCATATATTGTCCTTTTTATTCGTTCATTCAAATGTTTGGTCCATAAAACATAATGATCTTATAAAAATATGATGCATTTTAAAAGTAGTTCTCTGTGAGCCAGCTACAAATGTTAATGCATCAATAATAATAATGCTGTAATAATCCAGCGTAATCTAAATAAATAAAACACTGAATAAAGAGCAGCTGTGCTTCACACTGACTGATGACTAACCCCTAACCCTGAAGCACAGGATGTGAGTACTTCTTCTTCTTCTTCTTCTTCTTCCAGCTCTGCCTGAGCTTCAGTAAAAGTACAAAGAACTTAGTTAGTTACCGTTAGTCGAAGTCAGTCTGTCGTTGTCGTAACTACAGTAAAAACCGATGAACTGAGAAATAAACGACACAGACACAAGGTGTTTGTTAAATACCTGACAGCCGATGAGACAGTCATAGAGGTGTAAACTGTCCAACAGGCACAAAGAGAGAAACTGGATCTTCTGTGTCCAGCGGAAAACCGACTTACAGGGCTGTGTAAACCCCGCCCCTGCCGCGGCTTCAAAATGACGAACTGCGCAGGAAAAACGCAGCATTTTACTGCGGTTATGTTGCGGTTCAGTGACGCTTGAAATGTCCGATCTTTGTTATCATCGAGCAGCATGGCGGAGCCGACTGTCCGTATGTCTGGGATTGTTTTAGCTTCCCTGATGTTTCAGCATGTAAACAGTGATTCAGACGTGGTGAGAAACATGTTTATACCGGATTCAAATCCATGTTTTCTATGGAAAGTTCTGCGCGCTCAGTTAAAACGTTTCGCGTTGAAGAGGAGAGCTAGCAAACAGAAGAGTTCCAACGTTACTAAACTTCTAATTTGATTAGTTTTAGTTATTAGATTAGATTATTATTTAGATTAGTTTAGTAGTTTAATGGCGGAAGTTTCAGCTTGTGGTTTAGAGCAGTGGAGAAATGTTTGTTGTTTAAGTGAAGCTAAAAGTCACACCACTATCTTTCTGCAACTTTTTAGCTAAGCTAAGCTTTAACAGTTCCGACAAACCAGACTCCGTTTAAAAATGCTCTAATTTAAAGTTACACTAATTATGGACAAGCATACGTACATTTTAGAACAGGACTGAATACATTTTAAAAGTAATATTCGTCTGCCGGTAAATTCGGCGAAACCAACAAGCGATTCGTACATGGTTAAATTTCAGTTTAAGACCTGGTACCAGTTACCGCCCACCGCTGTGCTGTGGCAGAACTACAGGGAAACGCAACAGAATTTTAGATGTATTACAAACCAACTACCACCAAGAGAAGTAATGTTTATTTCACCATCCATGAGTTTCTGTAGTTACTTAAGGTCACGTATATTAACTAAGAGGAAAATACTGAGGTTGATTAATTAAACATTAAGTTATGGTGAATTTTTCCTTCTGCATTGATCCACAGGTGGAAATTCAGAAACTGCCCAGCTGTAAATGAAAAAATTCAAATGAGCTTCACCTTCACCAGCTGCAGCATTAAAGTGATGAGCACATTAATTCAGTAATAATTACAATACAATCTACTTCATTCTGAATCAGGCCGTTCTGTTTAGTGAGCATGTTTACCTTCGGTACTTTAGATACCAATAATTTGTACTTCTATTAATTAAGTAAAATTATCAGTCACAGCTTTACAGAGCTGGAGGTGACGTTGTTTGTTTGATATTCAGTTATTCAGTTTACAGTGACGTCTGTCAAAGCAAAGCCAACCGTCCGGTTTGAGAGGCTGAAATCAGAGGATCAGATTTAAGCTTCGTGACGTCGGGCTGTGGGAAATATAATCTGCTCCTTTTATTTCTGTCTCATCTCTTTGCAGGAAGGTCTCATCCTCGGAGAAAGTAAATTTGAAGAGCAGATCACCATCAGTGACTCTCAGGCCGATCACATTCACATTGAGGAGATTTACAGTAAGTTCATCTCGGTCCTCGGCTGATACGTGATATTAGTACTGTAGGTGAGAGTACAGTTTACTTCATGTTAAATTCTTCTTCTGTTCCACCTCAAATGAAATTGTAATTTTTACTGTAATTACATGAAGCTGTACATGAACTTTTGTACTTTTACATTGTTGTATTCGTACTTAAGTATCTGAAAACTCGACAGATATCCAGAAGCACATAGCCTGCCACAAACCGAACTGGTGAGTACTCTGTCTTTAAATGTGCAGATGTTTTGTGCATCGCAGCAGGAATGGCTCGGTTGTTTTAATGTCGCCCTGCGTCTTCATCTCTGTGTGAAGCTTTTACAACAGTGTCGGTGAAGTGGACATGGAGGCAGTGAAGAAAATCCTGGCAGACAAGAAACAGGTAAGTAAAAAAAAAAACAGCAAACATCTTTCAGTGTGCATTTGAATGTGCAGAAATTTAAATTCTCAGCACTGATGGAGCTTCTGGCGTACATCTGCAGGAGAGTGTGATTGGTTGGTACAGACAGCGGAGGAACACGGATCAGCAGATGACGTTCAGAGAAAAGGTCGTCCATGAGAACCTGAAGAGTTCTCTGTCCAACCCTCACATGATCTTTGTGCTGCTGACGCCCAGCAAACTAACATCTCCAGGGTCAACTCACAGGATGGAGTACGCTGCCTTCATCTCACGCAGCAGGTGATGAAGCTGCTCTGTGCAGTAATCTGATTACTTACACATCATGCGATGACAAACTGAAGACAAGAGGAAGTTAGTTATAGTAGTTTGGTTGATTTTTGGAACTTGTCATGTCTGTGCTCTGCTCTTCTGATGATGTGAAATGTTGTGTTTCTTCCTCTGTGAAGGCAGTTCATCAATGTTCCTGTGCTGGTCAACAACCTGGGTTTACTGGAACAGCTGGCTTACTGGAAGGTGTCTGCCCCCTGTTCAGCAGTGGGCTATAACCTCACCATGAAGAAACACGGGTACGACCCCGCACTGTTACACGTCCGCAGTGTATCCGTGCACCTGCAGGTGTAACTGTCACTTCTGGCCTCTGCTGTTTCAGGTCTAGATTCTTCTGCTCCAACGGGCTGCTGAGGGAAGTCAACGAAGTGAATAACATGAATGACTCTCTGCAGTCGGAGCTACAGGTGAGGGGCCGACGGTGTCGTTGTCGTGGTGTAATGAGAATGTTTGAACTTCCTGCTGCTGCACACACATGATTTGTGCTTTGTGTGGGACAGAAAACGTGCAGAGACGTGGAGGAGAGTGAGCGTCTGGTCGAAGCGCTGCAGGCTGATGTGTCGGCTCTCAGGAGGAGAGTCCGAGAGAAGAAGCAGAGCGGAGCAGGAAAAGGTGGGCTGTGTTTTCTGAGGCCGACTTTCACTTCACAGTTAGATGAAGGAGTTGTGATGGACTCACTGTCACCTTAAGCTTTTTCACTGTTTTCTGATATTTTATAGACTAATCAATAATTGATTAATCAAAAACATAATTCACGTATTAATTGATAATGAAAACCGCCGTTAGCTGCATGAGTCTGATGCTTGAATCAGGTTTTTCTCAGCTCGAGGACAAGAAACGTCCTGAAGAGCACAGCCATTTACTCACAGCCTTTAACTGTGCCAACAGAAAACTGAGTCTTCATCAGTCTTCATCTTTGTCCACTGTGACTCTGAGTCGTCGTTAATTTTCCTGCTGCTCTAATCAAGTCGTTACTGTAGCGCACAAGGAATTGAATGCTTTCAATTTTTTAGCACAAGTTGCACTATTTGTTTCCTGCAGCGTAGTCAGGATGTTCTCTGAGCAGTTTGACCACCACAAAGTATTTAACTTGATTCTGTGGTATAAAACCCTCAGTGTGTTTTCTCTCTGAGCAGAAACACTCGATGATCCACCTGCACAGAAGAACCTGCTGCTCCACGAGGCCGTCAGAGCTCTGTTTGCGTGCTCTCCTCTGTTCCACACACAGACCTTAACTCTCGAGGCCTTTCCTGTTCCCGACGTCTGCTGCGGCTCCAAACAGGACGAAGACGTTTCAGCATCAACGCTGACGAGGTCGGACACAGCGAAGGACCAGGAAACTCCCCCCCTGCAGAATCCCAGCAGAACAAACTGTCAGAAGAGGCTGAAGGAAATGTCGGCGGGGGGGGCAAGGAAACGCAGGAAAAGCAGGTCTTGATGTGAAACAGTTGTTGTAGATATAAAGTTACCTGAAATAAGTTATGTTTGTATTCATGAAATTCAAACTCCATCTTGTTTTTAATCAGTCTGGGTCGGTTGGTCACGTTATTCTCACGTCACCAGACTCCGTTCGATCACGGTTGAAGCTGATGGCCAGTGATTGGTCCCTGAAAGTGCAGTTTGTTTTTGAGATCTGTTAAAAAGTTGTTTATTGAAAAAAAGTGTTGTGGTTGTCATGAGAAGTCTGAGGCTGTGATGTTCGAAAGAAATAAACTGGCCCTCATCACAACGCCGAACACTCCGACACAAACTTTCACCTCAGAACAGTCTCTGGTTTCATTTCAGTTTAGAAACTGGTTTGACAATTGATTTGTCATTTTCAAGAAAAAATAGAGGAAAAAAAGCCAAATATTATGTATAAGCTGTTTTTCTGTTTTCTGGTTGGACAAAACATTGAAGCTGATTTTGTTGAAGTTGAGTTTTTTTCCAGGTCCAGCAGCAATTTAACTAAAATACTCTGAGAAACACTGAATGTTCTTCTACACACAGAAAGTTAGTGATGATGAAACATCAAACAATTAAAAGACAGACACGATGATTCTAAGAGTTCAGAACTGACAGGCTTTAATAAACAAATGATCACAGATTAAACACAGGAGAAAACACACTGATCCACTAATCCAGAGGTTTGATGCCACAGATGTGGGGGTCCCTCATGAACAGTGGGTGCTTGTGGGTCACCGACATGAAACCTGTGGGGAGACGAGACAAAGTCGTGCAGAGTCCTGTGAATTAAATCTGACAGAAAAGAAACGCTGAGACCGAAAAGCCTGCGATGGTCCGTCCTCCTGTTCCAGCTGAGTGTGTCTGTCCTGAGTAGGTTTGTCCCTGGTGGTTTCTGGTGATCTGCTGCTGATCGACTAGGTGATGAAACTCACAAAATCTAAGTCGATCTCAATATTTTTAGGTAAGTACTTTTGGGGGCTTTTTGTACCTTTATTTTTGATAGGATGGTTGGAGAGAGGCAGGAAATGAAGAGAGAGAGCGAGAGGGGGGAATGACATGCAGCAATGGACTGGAGGGTGGAATTGAGCCCCAGGCCGCTGCAGGGGGACCATAGCCTCAGGTCATGGGGCGCCTGCTCTATCGAGTGAGCTGTACGATATACTGATCTCAATATTTTTTGATTGAAAAATAAAAGAACAAAGATCAGATTTATCAGCTGAAGCCTGAACTATAGTATCACAGTTTGGGACTAAAGAAATTTAAAATCTTTTTTTATTATATGAGAAACAGTATTTTTTCATCCCGCTGGTTAGAAGAGTCTGAGGAGTCTGGAAATATCTTCATGTCCACAAAGAACAGAAACCGTTATCAGCTTGGATTCATGACAGTTACAAATCATGACAAAAATCCATGAAAACGTCTCGAACCTGATTCTCCTGCAGGATAAACCTCATCTTCACTGTGATTATCCTTAACTTTAGTATTTATCAGTGTGTAGTTTAATTAAAATCCCGTTAAACTGATACAGGAGCATTTTTTCTGCTGTGGTCACTTGTCACCATTAGTTTCCACTGTAATGGGACTACAGGCTTCAGTGTCTGATGGGAGCGTCACTTTAAAGAAGGATATTTACCCATGGAGTGAGCTTTCTTTATAGCTTTAGAGACTTCTTTTTGTTTCCTTCCACACAGGCCTGTAAACCAACACACAACATGAATCAACACAGCTGTTCTCCACAGAACAATCCAAACTTCTGAGCGGACGTCACAAACTCAGAGTGATACAGGTGCAGTTTACCGTCCAGCTCTCACCTGTGATGTGTCGGCCATAGATCCTGCCTGTGTGTGGAGAGATGAACTGGGACAGCAGCTGGAATCAACACACGTAAATACACTAAGTGACGTTACACATTACACAAAGTGTGTGTGGAGCTGAGACGACAGCTTCTGCTGAAGCTCTGCACTCAATCTATCTGGGTTGTGTTGGTGTTGTGCTGACATGTGGTTTGTGAATATCATTTGTGAAAGCAGTGAATCCAACCTGACTTAGCTAAGCACCGACACTCACCTGGATATTTTTGAAATCCACCTGGACATTGCAGAGGACACATCCTTTCTGTGGTTCTTTGTACGGATTATCCATTTTAACGATCTTTGACATGAAGATAAAATAACATCAGGTCTTTAGTTCAGCCGTTCATTATTGATTTATTACTGTAGTTACCAGTATTATTATACAGTTACTCACCATGTCATCTTTCCTCTGGACGACATGTGACGTGAAACTTCTTAAACCTGCAGAAATCATTTTTATTTTCATAATCTCTCATTTTCTCACTGGCTAACGTTAGCATTAGCAACTGCTGACACCGAATGAAAATGACATTAAAACAACACGTGACAGTTTATTTTATAACCTAATAAACTCTGTAACACTCACACAGACGTTTAACTGTTTGTTTCTTACCTGTGTTTCCATGTTGTTGAGATAAAACGGACTCCAGCCGCTGCAACAACCTCACGGACAGCATTTTGACCTGCCACAGGACAGGAAGCGGTCCGACGCCTGAAACAGTCCGAGCTGTCTAACGATTAGTTCCTACCACTTGTTTGTGTAATAATAACCAATAACAGAAATGTCAGGGGGTTAAGGGTTTCTTAGTTAATAAAAAAAAAAAAGAACAAAAAGACGTTTCTATGGATAAGATCATTCTCTGTAATAAAAATGTATTGGTGTGAATGCATTTCAATTTTACCAAGATGATAAAAAGAATTATAATTGAATACAGTTTTGTTCTAAATTACTGCAGACACCACAAAACCAAAGAGCACAGAAATGTTAGAACACAACATCAGTATGAGGAAAGCAGCTCTGAGACAAATGTAATGCTGTTTTACCACCAAGTCAAGAAAGAACAATTAATACTAGCTTCTTTTTTTTTTAAATCAAATAACCATCTCTGAAGTTATTGTTTGTGACTGAATCATAGCTACATTTAAAATAAATAAATGAGCAAGCTACATGATTTTATTTATTTATGTGACGCTCTAGATTTTTAATTTCTGATAGAAATGCTTTTTGGTTCGGATTTGATGTTTTTGTTTTTCCGGGAAAGATTAAACGTTTCCCTTTTCAAAGATATAAGAAGACAAGAAAAAAATCCCCCGATACTAACGAACCAATTATTAACAAATGAATGATTTTATTTTAGTGTACAACGTCGCAGTAGTCTCATGAAGTAACGTATGTAACTATCACCGTTTGTAGCTCGGTGTTAGCAAACGAATCACTTTAGTGACACGTTACCGAAAGAAAAACTACAAATTGACAGAGTCTGGCCCGAGTTCAGCAGAGTGCGTTATACGGTAATATGCGGATTTATTCTGAGTAACCTCTCAGCCTTTTCTGTTGGTCCAGTGATGGCAGAAGGGAACAAATCGTGTAATGACACAGTTAGCTTATGTAGCTAGCTTATGTAGCATGAGCGCCAGTAAAGCCAAAACGGAAATGACGGAGGGTTCGATGACGATGCTGCTCGCAGTTTTAAATGTGATGCACACTGAGCGGCTGTCGCCTCCACCTTAACTACACCTTTAACTACGTTAAATTCTTTCAGCGACAGGCTTTTCAGGGTTTTTTTTATGTTAATTTATGATGAATTTGTAGAGTTTATAGTGACGAGTTTACCAGTTAATGAGCTGAGGGAGCGCATTGGAAAGTTTAACTGGAGGAGTAAGCTAGCTACTTCACCAGGTAACGCTGGTCAGACGTCTTTATCTTTGCGATAACAAGTTTAACGATGTTGTTAATGGCTTTTTAACGATGTACGGGAGTGTGTAACAGCGTCTCCGCTCCTCTCCGGTGCTTTGTGTGTTAGAGTTTCAGTGTGGTTTGTTTACCAGCTGACACTGTTGGACATGTAGCATCAGCTGAGCCCGGACAGTAATGAATACTGGAAAGCAAGAACTCAAAATAAGGAGAGTTTCCTCAAGGAAGAGGTCGAGGGACAGCCTGACTCACCTGACACCTGCCCGGGACGGAGGAGGAGGTAGCCGGTCACTGCAATGTTCCAAGAGCAGGAGGCTGAGCAGCATCATGGCTCAAGTACAACCTGCCGAGGTGTGTAATCAGCATCCCATCACTGACCTAGACCTGAAAGGATTAGTCGATTGATCGATTAGTCGGTGGACATTTTCTCACAATTATATGTCAGTTCATCAATTGAATAAGAAAACTTTTTAAATCTAATCGTTTCAGCTCATTAATCAGAGGACATTTAACCGTATTAACTGTAACTGAACTGTCCTGTGTTTTGTTGGCAGTACTGCAGTGACAGTGAGGATTTATTTGGGGACTATGACAGTATCCTGGAGGACAGCTCTCTGTTGGCGAAGCTGGACAATGCAGAACAAAACGAAAGGCAGCGTGACCTTCAGAGTGGACTGTCAAAAGACAGAACCTGGAAACGCTCCTGCGAAGACATTCTCACCGACTCCATCATAGACGGCCTCGGAGATGAGGACTTACCGGCCAGCCAGATTCAGTTTGAAGAACAGGTTTGTGAAAACGTAAAGAGGAGCAGACTGCAGGATGGCCATAAAACATCAACGCCTTTTAGAAACACTGCCAGGACAGCTGAAGCTGGGAAAGACAGAAACATGGAGGATAAAACCAAGACACAAAGTAAAGGGAGGAGGAGTGTGACCGATCAGCTGAAGAGGACGATGCTCTGTAACGCTGCAGCTCCCTCTAATGTGTCTCGGACTGTTGTGTTAAAAGAAGCCGTGGTTTCTGAGGAGATCAGTGTTGCCATGCAGGCCATGGAAACTGTATCTGCTGAGACGACGGACCTGGGGCCGTTCTTTGGACTCCCCACCAAAGTAAAAGACCTGATGCACAAACTGAGAAGAATCAAGAATTTATATGGTGATGAGTCAATCAATCGATCAGTCTTTATGTGTGTCAGCATAGGGCTGAAACTAACAATTCTTTCTATTATCAATTAATCAGCTGATAAATTAATAATGAACAGTGAAATTTCCCTTTTTCTGTCAATGGATTAATTGTGAAAATAATAAAATAAAACTGAGAGTTGTGATTTTTACACTTAGGTGTTTTTTCCAGTTAGTAAAACCAGATGCAGCGTGTTGATCAGTGAGCTTTAGAGGTGGTGGTAGGTGGATTTTGTTACCTTTGGAAGGAACCAGGTGAATTTAAACCAGTGTAGCTTCAGATGGAGAACATGAGTTTTTTTTAATTTTTTTTTTCCTTTTCTGTTTCAGATTGGCAGGAGACGTGTCTGAACCTGGACTGTGTTCAGCAGAGGAAGAATCTGATCTACTCTCTTCCCACCAGTGGAGGGAAAACTCTTGTTGCAGAGATCCTCATCCTCAGAGAGCTGCTGTGCAGGAAGAAGGACTGTCTGTTCATCTTACCCTACATATCACTGGTGCAGGAGAAGGTACAGGGACCAAAGAAAAACTAAGACTCATGCAAGAAAACAGCATCTGTATTTGCAACATTAGTATGTAAACTCTTCAAGATCTGCTTTTTGGTAGAGACCAGCAGGAGTTAAAGTGGGTCAGAACGATCCGGAATGGTTTTCGGCCAGTAAATAAATCTGATTGGCTGTTTCATACATAATAATGGGGGCCTGTTTTTACCTTCTGTTGTTAAGAGAAGATCTTTGGCATATAAAATGGTATCATCAGCATAAAATCGTACATTACAGTGTTGCAGAGATGATGTTATTAATGTAAATAGTCAATAGAAGAGGACTTGATTTTTGAGCCACTAGAAACTACTGCTTGGTTATTTTTCAGGTACGTGGGTTAGCAAGCTTTGGCCTGGAGCTGGACTTCATGGTGGAGGAGTACGCTGGCAGTAAGGGCAAGTTTCCTCCAGTGAAGAGGAGACACAAGAGATCACTTTACATCGCTACGATAGAGAAAGCCCACAGCCTCGTGAACTCTCTGATAGAAACCAGCAGGCTGGATGACCTCGGGCTGGTGGTGGTTGATGAGGTACAAGCACACACCCTTAAATTAAAGGTGTTTTTCATATGAAAGTAAAGGTAGGAGGATGTTTAATGGAAGGTGTTTCTCTTCCATATGCAGCTTCATATGCTGGGTGATGGCAGTAGAGGGGCTGTTATGGAAATGACTCTGGCTAAAGTTCTGTACATGAGCAGTAAGTGTCTCTTATTGTGATTCGTTCTCTCTTTGCTCTTTTCCTTCATTGAACTTTAATGATTTTTGAGTTAAATTAATGATCCTACTGTTTTCTTCTCCAGAAAAGACTCAGATTATTGGAATGAGCGCCACTCTGGGAAACATCAAGGACCTGCAGACATTTTTAAAGGCTGAAAATTACACCAATGACTTCAGACCTGTAAGTGGAGTTAAACTGTTGGAACTCTGTCACTGTCACAGAGCGAAAGTGCTTTTCCATATTTGTTGATCAGGCTCTATTGGCCGACAGGTTTATTGTAGTAACTGTGTGTAATGGTCATTAATAACGACCCTCTGACTCAGTGAACCTTAAAGTGAAGGAGTGCCCCACCAGTTTTAAACCACCCACAGGGTGAGTCTCTGGTAAATCTCTGTCCTCTGTCCTTCCAGGTGCAGCTGAAGGAATATGTTAAACTGAAAGACACGATCTATGAAGTGGCCCCAAAGGAAGAGGACTGTTTTAAGTTCTCACGTCTTCTCAGCTTTAAGGTAATGACAGTTTTCACGTTTGAACAGTGAAAACCCGAGGACTGCATTTTGCAGTCCGCGGGTTTACTGTCTGCCCAGATAAACATGGTAGAGTTCTGCTAATCCGAGTGATCAGTGGCTGCGATTCGTCCAGATAATGAGGGATCAGTATTTTGTAAAATGCTCATGACAGTACGTCTGACCTCTGTAATCTGCCTCAGTACTCCAGTGCGATGCAGAAGATGGACCCGGATCACATAATTGCTCTGGTGACTGAAGTTATTCCAACACATTCGTGTCTGGTTTTCTGTCCCACCAAGAAGAACTGTGAGAACGTCGCAGGGATGATCTGCAAATATCTGAAAGAGTGAGTGAAGCGTTGGGCCGGCGTCTCCTGCCCTGGCGTCAGCACCGACTGATTCACTGTGTTAATCTGATTGTGCACAGGGAGTTTCTCCGGCACAGGGAGCCAGAGAAGGCCGTCCTCCTCAGAGAGCTGAGGGACAGCGGGAACGGCTCGGTGTGTCCGGTGCTCAGGAGGACTGTGCCCTACGGTTTGGCCTATCACCACAGCGGACTGACCACTGAGGAGAGGAGACTGGTGGAGGAGGCCTACTCCACCGGGGTCCTCTGTCTCCTCACCTGTACCTCCACCCTGGCTGCAGGGATCAACCTACCTGCCCGCAGGTGAGACACCGATTAACAGCAAACAGCTAACACAGGTAGGACAGGGAAAGCTCCACTGCAGCCCAAAGTTGAGTATTTCATTGTTGTTTGGATTTGATGTGTATTAAAATAAGTCTGTATTCATGAACTACATCAAACCCACATTAACTGAGCAGTGACAGAGAGCGAGGCAACAGCTTTCATAATAATAAATGATAATAATAAATCAGAGGCGTCCTTCGTCTGCGAGTTCTGAGCTGACGGTCCGTTTTAAAGTTTCCCTCTGAATCAGTCTAATGCTGAGTCACTGTCCTGAGAGGACAAATTTAACCTGTCTCTGCTGCTGACATCCTCGATCCAGAGTGATTCTGCGATCGCCGTATGTGGCCACGGACTTCCTGAAGAGAAGTCAGTACAAACAGATGGTGGGACGGGCCGGTCGAGCTGGGATCGACACTGTGGGAGAGAGCATCCTCATCCTGCAGGACAGGGACAGGAACATGGTAACTCCACTCACAGCATCACGCTCTCAGAGACAGTGTGACGTGACTCAGATCGTCCTCAGCTTGGGGACGGGTTTTCCTGTGACGCTGAAATTCACATTAAAGAAACACACACATTAAAGAGTAGCTGCTGATCCACTAACGACTTATCGATGAACCGTCACCCGTTTGGTGTTTTTTCAGGCTAAATCACTCATGTGTGCCCCGATGGAGAACTGCTACAGCAACCTGATGCATGACGATGGAAAAGGCATCCTGAGTCTCATCCTGTCTCTGATTGGACTGGAGGTGAATCCCTGTTGTGTCTGAGCACATCGGCCTGAGGTGAACGAAGGTGTGTGGACGTTCACGAGCTGGGTTTTTTTCTGCAGATCACCACCTCATTAGAGCAGGTGAGAGAGTTCCTGCGAGGGACGCTGCTGCATGTTCAGGAGAAGCAGCTGTGTGTGGAGACGAGTGTGTGGGAGGTGGTGCAGCAGTGTGTCGACCTCCTGCAGGAGAAAGGCCTCATCACCGTGGCCTCAGACTCACACAGCCAAACTCTGCACGTCACCAAGCTGGGGAAAGCTTCTTATAAAGGTAAACCGCTCTCCGGCCGCAGGGATTTCAGTTTGATTCACATCCTGAGTCACGAATGTGACATCTGCAGGTATCACACCTGTCCACACAGCTGGACATGGCTGCACACACACACATGGCTCTGTGTGTGTGTGTAGAAAGCTGAAGTTGCCATGATAATGTGTCTTCGTCCGTCTCAGTGTCTCGTGTCCCCTCTGGTCCTCAGGCTCAGTGGATCTGACCTACAGCGAGGTTCTGTACAGAGACCTGTCCCAGGGTCTGGAGGGTCTGCTGCTCAACAGCTGCCTGCACCTGGTCTACCTGGTCACACCATACGACATGGTTTCACAGTGCAAACCCGACTGGATGGTTTACTTCAGACAGGTACAGAGTCACTGTCGGACGTTTTGACGTTTCAGTGTTCAGTGTGAAGCAGTTAGTGTTGTGTTGCAGTTCACCCTGCTGTCGGCCGCGGAGCAGAGGATGTCTGCAGCCGTCGGAGTTCCCGAGAGTTTTGTTGCCAGAAAAGCTGCAGGACAGACGGTGAAGAACGTGAGTAAATACCGACAGTCGGCCTGGTGAACATCACCCACTAAAATCGAGTCGCAGACGTTGGTTTTCACTGTGTTTCAGAGCGTGAACATGGTGGTGGTGAGGCGCATGTATCTGGCTCTGGTCCTCTTTTCTTTACTGAAGGAAACCAACCTCTGGACCGTGGCCGAACGGTTTCAGCTGAGCCGGGGCTTCATTCAGACCCTGCTCAGCTCCTCCTCGGCTTTCTGCTCCTGTGTGCTGCACTTCACAGAGGTATGGACGCCGCTAACACCTGACATGAGCTGCTACACAGAGCACTGAGGCTGACCTCAGGCCTGCTGCTGTTTCCTGTCTGTGATCAGGAGCTGGAGGAGTTTTGGCCTTTCAAAGCTTTGCTGACGGAGCTGACACGAAGGCTGAGTTACTGTGTGAAGGCTGAGCTCATCCCTCTGATGGAGGTGGCTGGAGTCATGGAGGTCAGTGTGGCAGAGAGAGAGAGAGGAGGTGTTCTCCCCAGAACCTCAAACTGTTCCAGTAGAACACTAATCAGTGAAATCCGTTTGTGTGCAGGAGAGCTCAAACAACTGTTAATCAGTACGAACTGTTCCAGTTTGTGAAGTTGAATATTTGATAATTAATTGATTAGTAATTAGTAACTGATTATGTTGGTTAATGATTCTTCTTCTTTTTTTCCAGTCCAGAGCGAAGCAGCTGTACAACGCCGGCTACAAGACGCTGGCTCACCTGGCGAACGCTGACCCAGCTGTTCTGTCCAAGACGGTCGGAAACCTGTACAAGAAACAGGCCAATCAGATCGTGGCCTCGGCCAGAGTGAGTCTCTGTCTGTGCTCAGTGCTTCCATACAGTGAGGGGATTCATGTAAAGACTAACATGTGAACAGATGATGTCTCTCTCTGTTCCAGATGCTTCTGAATGAAAAGGCCGCGGCTCTGCAGGAGGAAGTGGACGACCTGCTGAAGATGCCTTTAGACCTGCCCTCAGCGTGACCCACAGCCGCTGGTCTGAGTCCATCCATGACCTGTCTCTGTCTCTGAAAACTGCTGTGAACTCCTGCTTTTTATTGCTTCATTGGTTTGAAATACATGTATTAAAATAATGTACACGACTCAACTCTGTCTGAAAAGTTCAAAAAGCTTCATTCATTCACGTTTGGTTCATTTCTCCTGTAAACACATGAACTGATGACGTGTCTCTGAACGTCGTTTCCTGTGTGCGTGTCAGGTGTCGGCATGACGATGACGATGCTGAGGATACTGTAGCTGTTCTACACATGAACAGTGAAGTTTGTGTGTTAATGTGTAGTTCATTTCTCCTCAGGTTCATTTAAAGGGTCATTTCACCCAAATTACCAATAAATAAATAAATCTGGAAACTTTCTGAACATTTACACAGATTCAGGTTCCAGAAACAGGCTGAAGGTCAAAGGTCGAAGGCGAGTCAGAGCATGTCAATGTGTGTGGACAGGAAACAGCCTCCACTGCTTCACTTAACCATTTAACAACACAACACCTGATCTGAGCGACACTGAGAACACGGCGTCTGATGGCGTTCAGTTCTGGAGGTTCTGGTCCTGGAAGCTCTGGTTCTGTCTGTGGTTTACTGCTACGCTGACTCCACCCTGTTCACTGAGCTCCCCGCTGTTTTACTGCCACAGGAAACCATCCCAAAATGTCAAGAAGCTTTTCCATATGTATGAGATCCAAAGATTGAGATTTCATAATTATGAAAAATAACTCATAATCAACAGAAATCAATAACTACGAATCACATCTGAATCTGTGACAGGAAAGTTTCTCTTTATTAAGAGAAAATCCATTTTTACAGTAAACTTCTGGTTCTGGTTCTGAGGCTCTGAGCTCAGCTCTGAGACGAGTCCTCTCTTTACTTCCTGGTGGATCCAGAGGATCCAGGGGCCTCTGCAAGTTCCTGTTCCTTCACACTCATTCCCACTCGGGGTGTGGGCGGACTCTGCTCCCGGACCCCTGTAGGTCTTGGTCCGGTTCTGTACCTCCTCAGTCATCCTGTTCAGAGTACCCGGTGAATGTGGTGGTGGGTCGTTCCGGATCGTTCCGGAGCTGATCCGGCTCCGGAGTGAACTGTGTGAACCCGGACTGAAGACGCGCCCCCCGCTGTGAACAAGAGGCCGTTCAGGAAGTGATCAGTCTGCAGACATGAGGCGCGTCGTGCTGCTGGTTCTCTGGGTCCTCCGGGTCCCGTCTTATCAGACTCACGGAATCCACTTCAGAGCAGACTGGGACCTGAACAGAAACCTGTCCGCTTCGCTGGACGTGGACCTGGATTTATCCGCAGCGATCCGCCGGGTGGATCCGCGCTTTCTGTCCGTCACCATCGATGCCAGCCTGGCGTCAGAGGAGAAGTTCCTGTACCTGCTGAGGTCTGTGTGTGTGTGTGTGTGTGTGTGTGTGTGTGTGTGTGTGTGTGTGTGTTTTAAGTTTTTAGCTTCGATTAACCGTAACGATGGAAACGAGTCCGGGTTTCACGTCACCGCTGATCTTGGGTTTTTCGTCTCTAGCTCTCTGAAGGTTAGGACGCTGGCAAAGGCACTGGCTCCAGCTTTTCTGAGGTTTGGAGGAACCACACAGGACTTCATGGTGTTCACTCCACAGAGGTACCACCGGCCGGACTCTGCTCCCTCTGCAGGTAACATCAGATCTTGTGTTGTAATGTACACGTGTTCAGTCTGGTCTCAGTTCAGCCTTAATCAGAGTAATCAACAGAACTCATTTTAGCCTCTGGCACAGAGAACAGGATTCACATTCCTCCCTCTCGGCTGTCCTCAGATCAGCCCTGCGATGAACTGGAGTTGCCCTCGTGGCTGGAGGAGAGGCTGAAGGAGGAGTGGACTCAGCAGCAAGTGGTCCTGATGAGAGAAGACCTGCAGAGGAAGTACAGACGAGTCAAGTTCACAGGTAGGAGCCATCCCGCTCCGTCAGCCGTCAGGTGAGTGCGAGCTGACACACCTGCTCACTTCGGTCCTCTGCCTGTCACAGAGCTCACGGTGGATCTGCTGCACTCCTTCACCAGCTGCTCCGGGATGGATCTGATCTTCGGGCTGAACGCTCTGCTCAGAACAGCTGACAACACCTGGAACAGCAGCAACGCTCGCTCGCTGCTGCAGTACTGTGAGTCCAGACGGTACCAGATGTCCTGGGAGCTGGGAAACGGTACACGAACACGAAGTCTCCGCTTATCTTACTGTGGAGCTGCTGCTGCTCTAAGCTAATGAAGTGTCAGCTGATGTTTTATTATGAATGTTAGGAAAACATGAAATATCAGCGGACTCCTGCTGTGATCCGCATCATCGGCCCCTCTCTTCTGCTTTCTGTTGCTCATTGGAGTGAAGTTACAGTAACGTTCAGTCACCATGGTTTCTTATCTGTGCTTTAGTTTCACTTCCACGTCTTCGTGTGGTGAGGAGCCTTCGCTCCGTCACCTCTCGGTGCACACAGGAAGTTGTGTCATGTTTCTTTGTCTCCTCTGGAAACAGCGTGTGCTGAGAACAGCTGAGTGTGATGACGTGTGTTTGTCTTCAGAACCGAACAGCTACGAGAAGAAGGCCGGGATTCGAGTGGATGGATTTCAGCTCGGACAGGATTTTACCCGCCTCCGAGAAATGATGTCAGAGTCCAGACTTTACCGCCAGGCCGGGCTGTACGGACCGGACGTGGGCCAGCCACGAGCCCACAGGACGGACATGCTGGAGGGGTGAGAGCCACACTGAGCACTTTATTAGGAACACCTGCTTATTCCTCCAACCAGCCGATCACGTGGCAGCGGAGCAGACTCAGGTCTGAGCAGTGACTCTGTCCCATAAGTGAATTACAGAGTCACATGTGAGCGTTGAACTCGCCTGGTTTGTCTGCGTCTGGGTGTGTGTGTTGTGTTTCTGCCGTACGTATGAAGATTGAATCACTGGGCTGATTCTTCCACAGCAGAGTCCAACAACCAGCTGTCCAATGTTTTCTGTAGGTTCCTGCAGGGCGGAGCTGACGCCATCGACGCCTGTACCTGGCACCAGTGAGTCCACCTTCACTCTGACCTCAGACTTGGTGTTTGTATGTGTGTAACATAACGTAAACAGGAAGCTGGTGTCCGTGATCCAGGTAAGGGACTGGAGAAACCTGATTTTCCAGACAGACTTGGCTGACTCCTCTGCCATGAATGCATTGTACATGACGTACAGTTACATTACAGTTACAGTACATTAATAATTCAGCCATGATAACTTTATTTGTATGACACCTTTAATGTGAAGCTGCAACAGATGACAGACAAAAACCATCAGACGTGTGAGGAGCGATGAGGAGCCTGAACCTTCCTCACATCAGCACATCAAACTCACAGATGAGGAAATCGCTCTTTCATTTCCTTAAGAAAACAAACTTCACAGTAAATCCGTCTGATTTAAAATTTGACTGAAGAACGGGTTAAAGTGAAACATTAAACCACAGCGATGCTTCGTGTTCGTCCTCCCACTCTCACGCCGAGGAGTCTCTGTGAGCCTCTTACTGATAAACCACAATAAACCATCACTCTCTCCTGCTTCCCAGTTATTATGTGAATGGGAGAGACACGTCCTTGGAGGATTTTCTAGACCCAGAGGTTCTGGACACCTTGACCTTAAAGACCAATGAAGTGCTGGAGGTAATGACGTCCCACAGACACCTCAGTGTGTGACGCGTGTCAGGTGTGTGTGTGTGAGGTCCAGATGTTCAAGGCGAGTGTGTTTTCTGTCCTGGTTCAGCGAGTGCAGCTGGTGTCTCCGGGGAAGGCGGTTTGGCTCGGAGAGACGAGCTCAGCGTACGGAGGAGGAGCTGTGGGACTGTCCGACACGTTCGTGGCAGGATTCATGTGAGTTTATGAGTTTATATATATTTATATAATCTGTGTACTGACGCTTTCATCAGCGACGTCCTCCTGCTCACCGCAGGGAGAGCAGCTCTCAACTGGTCCTGAGTCTCAACTGGTCCTGAGTCTGATGCTTTGACTAACAAATGATCCTGGTCCTGACTCTGCTGCAGCCAGGGAGGATCTTCTCTGACTCGCCCTCTCAGACTCTCTGACATTTAACAGAACAAGTGAAGGACCTGAGCTCCGCTGGAACAGGAAGTGTCTGCTGATTACCCAGCAGCCCCAGTCTCATGACAACCCTTGAACCTGCTGCTCGTTTACACTGAGGCTCAGAACCAGTAAAGATTTAACGCTGTCGTGCTGTCTGCAGGTGGCTGGATAAGCTCGGACTGGGAGCCAGACTGGGCCTGGATGTCGTGATGAGGCAGGTGTTCATTGGTTCTGGGAGTTATCACCTGGTCGACAACAACCTGGATCCCGTACCTGTAAGAGCCGTGCAGCAGCAGTTTGACCCTGAGCAGTCAGGGGGACTCGGAAACCGCTCCAGATGAAGGATCATGTTAATCTGTAGCTGCTGGATGTGGAAATAAGCAGATTCAGGTGGCTTTAAATAATTCTTCCTCCCACTGTGTCATCTTCCAGGACTACTGGTTGTCTCTTCTCTACAAGAGACTCGTGGGACCAGAAGTTTTGAAGATTGAAGCGTTTTCTGATTTTGGCCGAAGTAAAAGAGTGAGGCTGTATCTGCACTGCTCTAACTCAAACAGGTGCTGCCACTTCACATGCTCTGATGGTTTTCTCTGATGTTGACTTCACGTAGTGACCTGCACCATCACTCTTTTTATTTCTGCAGTTACAGACGCGGAGCGGTCACGTTGATTTCCCTGAATCTGAGTACGAAGCCAGCCTCCGTCTCTGCTCCTGCACTCGTCTCCTCCAGCACAGTGGAGGCTTTTGTCCTGCAGTCTGACCGGCCGGGGAAGGAGGGGCTCTACTCCAGGTGCCAGTAACACTGAACTCCTTCAACATAACTATTCATGATTGAGTTAGAGCCTGAAATCTGCTCGTGTCATGGGAAGAGTCACGTTGTTTCACTTACTTTTAATGTAAATGGTTTTCCAGAAGGAGCCCGGCAGAGTCTGTGAGCTTTCTGTCTTCAGTCTGACTCTTTGTGGAAGTGACAGACTGATGACGTTAAAGCCAATCACAGAGTTTATGAGCAGCTTTAAGTGACTGTGTGTTTAACACACTTGTCTGACGACATGTACAGTGTGATGAAAAACACAGTGAGTGATCACAGAGAGCCTGAACGCAGCTTTAACAGACTGGTCTGTTCTCAGTGTCCCAGAATCCTCTGTGTGCTGCTTAACATGTAGCACTGTGTTTATGTCATTTTCTTAAATTGGATTTTACAAATTCGACTCGTTAGTGTGGACAGAGTCCTAATATTTAACCTTAAGTCAGTTTTGGAAAATCCCTTCTCCCTGAAAAGGAAACCTCCCCTCCTAAAAAATGCCCCCACACACTGAAACAGAAGCAGTCTGACGCCGTTTCCCTTCTTTCAGATCGGCTTTTCAGAACCAAATGAAAACCAAAAAAATGACCACATGATCAGGTCCATGTGCACAGTGCATTTGCTCCGAGTTGTTTATCAGTCTGTGGAAAACACCTGACAGGAGGTGGAGCCTGCGAAGAGCCTGCAGCATGTAAGCAGTGGGTGTGTTTACTCTTTGATAAACTCATCTGACGGCTGCTTCGTATCAGGAAACTCCCAGGAGCACCTGGCAGGTAGGACGAGTCTGACGGTCTGGGCCGAGACTCAGACTCTGACACTACACTGGATTCAAACGGGAAGATTTTATCACATTAAACTGAATATTTTGGATTTTTGTTCAAACACAACAAGACATTTGTTTATTTTGGACTCTGGATATTTTTCTTTACATTTTTTTATAATAAATAATTATTGATTAATTGATCAAAGATCAAATCATCTGCAGATTAATTGACAGTAACAGTAATCATTATCTCCTCCCTGCTGTTTTTATTTGAAGGTCTGTGAAGCTGAACGGAGAAGTGTTGAAGATGGTGGATGATAAAACTCTTCCTGACCTTAAAGGGACTCGTCTGCCTCCAGCTGAGCCTCTGCAGCTTCCTGCCTACTCTCTGGCCTTCTTCGTCTTCACGGACACTCGGGCCGCAGCCTGTCGTGACCACGGACTGAACACAGTGACATGACGTCATGACAGTCGTCATTTCCCATACCAGCAAATAAAACTGAGAAAGACTTGAAGTCACGTGACGGACTAACAGTGGGAAAATGGTTTGGCTGAACGGTGCCTTTCATGTCTTATTTATAGAAAATACTGTTTACTGTGCAACTCTGAATAAAGTTTTTTCTAATTCTGTTCCTGTCAGGTGAAGACAGGTGTGACCTAAAATCCCAGGTCAGATCCCAGCTGCATGTTCTTCAGCCTCAGCACTTTGACTGTATGTCAGAAACCAAAGAACTGGACCTGATTATCCAGAGTATCATAGTTCACCATGAGGGGACCATGAACGTCTGAACCCCAGTCCATCCAGTCGTTATATTAGATATATATTTCAGTCTGAGCTGCGTCACTGAAAATAACTGATGCTAAGATTTTTATTTCCCTCAGAGATAAAAACCTTCTCTCAGTTTCTGTGAGGAGTTAATGTCAGGAGCCTGAAGGTGACACCAGAAGTCGGTGGGATTCATCCTCCGGAGAACATGAACATCTGAGTAGTAGTTGAGATATTTCAGTCTGGAGCAAAAATCAAAGCTTTAATTCATCACAACCAAACTGCAGCAGAAATGTGTTCAGGTCTGAGACACGTTATTCTTCCTGTTCCTCTCCGTGTGTGATTATGTAACACAGAGATTTGTAATCCAGGTTTCCTGCAGCGTCGATATTCGACGACTGAAACATCTGCTTCACCTGCAATCACACAGATCAACACAACTGAGAGTTCATCACAGCTTTAGTGCACAACAAAAAGCAGGAGTTATGATTGTAACCGTGGCTCTGTGAGCTCTGGATGAAACCCGTGTTATCAGGACCGGTTTGCCTGTTACTGAGCCTCAGAAGTCCAACATGTTAACACATATTAACACATATTAACTTTTTACAAGTGAGTGAGAAAAAGTTAAAACTCTGCATCAAAGTGAAAGAAAATAAAAGCGGATTCTAACGTGTACTCGTCAGTAAACCTGGAAATGTCTTTACCTCCTCAGATGTAAACTTGTCTGCTTGTGTCATCAGTAACTTCTGTAACCTGCAAAAACAGGAAACAGAATTATTTCATTTCCTTTGACAACGAAAGAGACGTGTCTGAGAACAGCTGACAGCTTACTCGTCTTTGTGAATGAAGCCTTTGGCGTCGGGGTCAAACATTCGGAAAGCGTTTAGGATGGTATCTTCAGGGTCTGTGCCTGCTCACGTAACCCGAGAGGAAACAGGTTGTTGGTTATTATCCACTGAGCAGCATCAGTTTCATGTCTGAGTAAAACTCCCATTTCTCATCTGAGCATAAAGCGGCTTGAGTCTCTCACCATGAAGCTTTTCTCCGAACAGGTTGAGGAACATGGTGAAGTTGATGGGACCAGTGGCTTCTTTCAGCATGTCTTCCAGTTCGTTGTCCTTCACGTTGAGTTTACCTGAGGAAGCAGCACACACCTGTCTCATAAATCTGGGTCAGAAAACCCTCCTGATGTCTTGGTTTGAATTCAGAGGTACGAACCCAGAGAGGCGTACGTGTCCTTCAGATCCTCTTTGTCAATGAATCCGTCCCGGTTCTGGTCGATCAGTGTGAACGCCTAAATTAGAAAGGAGAGGGATGAAAGTCCAGAATCAGAAACTCCGAACGAGTCTCATGAATGTGAAGTTTGAATTTACCTCTTTGAACTCTTGGATCTGGGTTTGTTCAAACATGGAGAAGACGTTGGACGAGGCTCTCTGAGCTCTTTTGGCGCCTCCTTCCTTCTTCTTCGTCTTTCTGCTCGCCTGATAAAACATATGCACACGTTAGTTCTCTGTAAACTCAGAGACAGAAGAAGCTATTAACAAATATAATCACAAACTGACTTTGTTTAAAATAAATGAACTAATTACTGTATCTGTACAAGAGTGTTAAATTATACTTTTATGCACTTTTACTTTTCTTGTCACTTTGCTCAGTGCTGACTGCTGTGGTGTTCCCACAAATTATGGCTGTGACAGTTTGATAAAATACTGTACACACAGAAAAACATATACATAATGTAAAATAAATAATAATACTTATATCATATTTTAAAATACAGAACAAAGATCATTTAGGGATTCAAAGAAAAACACCTGCTGTATCATAAGAATATATAAGGACAGAAAATCAATTAGTCCCAAACATGAAGCTCTAACGTGAAAATAAACTGATCTGAGAACGTACCATGTCTCGTCTGCCTCCCTCAGCGATGCCGGATCTGCAGTGAGTGTCTAATGATTTGGGAGCAGAGGGTTTAAATACAGCAGCTGTCTGCGGTGCAGAGAGGGACTGTGATGATAGTGTGAATGAAGCGGGGTCTCCTGAGACCCCCCAGCCTCGCACAGTTCCCCTTACATGGTCAAGATGTTTGGTAAAACCCTGGTTCTCCAGAGGCCCAACGACTGCTGCCAATAATCAAAACCATTTAAAGAGTTTCTATTTACAGTGTTTCACATTAGAGACAGAGGGAGGACGAATCTGAAGACGCCCGAACAAACTGACACAGCTCTTTTTTTTAAACGTATTCTTCATTCAGCTCATACAAAGTAGATATGTGCACACACATTCCAACACGTACATTTTTCACTCGTATTCTGTGTTTTATAATCAGAGTCTTTGGCAAATCTAATGAAAATGTTGGGCACATAGAGACGTGGTGGAAGCAATTCTGGGCTCAAACAGCTGGACTCATTGCATGAATGAAGCAATCACGGGGAACATCTTTAGGTAAATGTTTCCTTTTGAAACCTCAGAGAATATTTCATTTGTTCCATATAATCAATTTCCCTGACTCTTTCCATCCAGATATTATATGTTGGCGCTTCTGGTTTCATCCACTTGGTAGTAATACATTTAAGTGCTGCAAGTATATATTTTACATATATGTTTGCACTGGAGAAGGCGTTTCTTTTCATCTCATTGTACATGTAAAAAAGATGTATAATGACAATAAAAGGCATTCTATTCTATTCTATAAAATTCTGAGTCTTTTCCCCTGGTTGAATTTTTATATAATTTTTATTAAAAACTTCTCAGCTGGTGAAGGCTGTGTTCCTCTCTCAATTGGTCAAACGACTTCAAGCATCCTTTTTCGCAGAGGTTATGTAGATATACAAGTCTGTGTGTTGACCAATCCTCAAAGCCACACCAGCTCTTTTGTATGTGTGGACCAGACCTGAACCACATTCAGGTGGGGGTTTCTGGACCTGTCTCCCCACAGAACAGTAATATATATTTCTACATTTGGAGCAGACAAAATAATATAAAATAGAAACGCTAAACACGGTCACTTTAATAAAATACAGTTCAACAGCAGCACAAACTGCAGCCTCCAGAATGATCACACAGTCGGGTCAACACCTGTGAAACAGGACTGAGGGTTCTGATCTTCAGAACTGAAGATCAGAACCTTCATTAAAGGGGATTGAGAACAGTTTGAGCAGCTGTTCCTAATAAACCGGACTCCACCACCAGTCACAGCTGGTTCTCTATCTGAATAACCTGCCTTCACTTTCAGGCTGTGACACAAAGTAAAGCTCTGACAGTCAGTTTGATCAGTGTCCACATGGCGGCGCCACATTCACTCTGTTCATCTCTTCGTGTTGCGTTCACGTGGCACATAGAAATACAGCATATAGACAGATTAATGAGGGCCTCGGTCTCTGGTGGGTGTTGCTGGTAGTGTCTGTATGTTTGGGTATCGATGCTGTATTTCATCCAGATGAAACGTCTCTAAACTTTCCTGGAATCTGTGACCGAGCGGACAAACTTTGAACTGTGACCCGTGACAATAAAACCGTGTGAGGTATTTTCCCTCTGACAGTAAAATGCTGCTGAAGCGTTGAAGAGCTGTTACTGCGATACTTTAACTACAGGAAGTACTTTCACGGTGATACTCTAACTGCAAGAAGCCGGATACTGGTGTACTTTTACTTCCTTACTACTGTTACTGCGTGCAGGACTTTCACCTGTAACGGAGAATAAACGCAGGCCACTTGTTAGTATCTCTTGTGTCGCTGCAGTGAAACGGTGGTTTTTCCCGAGCTCAGCGGACCGTGAACGCGTCGGACCGTGAACGCGTCACATCAACACCACATTAATACTACACTACCCACACCCCCCCGCGTCGAGCCATGTTGTAGGAAATCCGCTTGCGGCGGATTATTGTAATCCGACAGAGGGTCTGGACGGCACATCGGATCACGACAAAAAAACCAAAGCCCAGCGGCCTGTAACAGATGCAGCTCGTACGAGAATAAGGGGATAAAGTTGGGATATGATCCGCCGCCCTGCTCGGTGCTCCCTCACCCAGTGATCGGCGGTTCCCGGGCCGTTTCCTGGACCCATCCGTCTGACACACTCTGACAGCGGCTTGGCATCACTGCACCGCGGAGCAGAGGGGAGAGGAAAAGCTTTCATTCGTCGCTTAAAGAGGTCTCCCCCATCTCCCTTCCCCCGTCAGGTTTAGGTCCGGCTCGGCTCGGCTCGGCTCGGCTGCCCTGTCTGCGGACTGAAGCGCTGCTGCCGCCGTTCACATTCAACTAACTAGAGCGGCTAGCTCACTCCAGCTAGCTAGCTAGTCAGGAATTTATCAAGTTTAGTTCGGAATCGATTAAATTTGCGGGCCCGCAGCCCACCCGGAGGGAGGATGTCGGCCAAAGACCAAAACAAACTCTCCACCATTGAACGACCCATCAAAGGTACGTGACATGTATTTCTTTATTTTCTCTCGGTGGCAGGAAGTTAACGGACGCTGAGCTAGTTTGCTAAACGTGAGCGGTTTGACGCGCCGCTGGACGAAGTCAGACCCGGTAACAGTTAATTTACTCGGGTTGATTTGTTTGTGGAGCCCGGCGGACCGTGGTTCTTACTCCCGCCTCTCCCCATCGTGAAAAAGAGGGAGCCGGGTTACGCAAGTTAATCAATCCAGCGGCAGCTAATGAGTTAGCTTTGTAGCTTAGCTGTCCGGAGTGCCAGATGTCAGCGTTTGACATCCAACTGTTAGCCGACACACGCGGCTCAGGTTCGGGGGTAGAGTCAGTCCGACGTCCCGGATTCGTGGCTCCTGATGGGGATGTGGTTTTATGTGTTTTTATGTGTTTTTATGTGGCAGCGACCGTCGTGTGATGAAACATTTGATGGCTGTGGATGTGAATGCAGCGCTGCGGTGTTAGTGACTGAATGCAGGAGGTGTGTGAGGCCCCCCCTCCTCACCAGCAGCTGTTTCGGGAAAATGACTTTGTAAGACCAGGAGCACTTCATTAGACCACTTCATTAAACCGTTTCCCCCGAGACACCAGTCGTACAAGCAGAAATGTACTGTCCCAGTCCAGTGTCTTTCCTTATTTCTCTCCTAAACACAAATCCATTTCTTTCTGCGACGTCCAGTCTCTCGACCATGGGGGAGAGGGGGAGAGGGGGAGGTGGTGTTGGAACGGGCTGAAGGTCTGCAGCTCAGCCTGAGAGCTTTTTATCTCACTGCATCTTTGAGGCCAACACTGCTCAGACCTGACTTCTCTTGTGCCACAGAATCTGGTGAATCACAGCTGTAGAAATGTTGAGTCTTTTTAATACACCATTAATACACCGTTTTACCTGTTTCCTGTGTGACACCATGTTAAACTGTACATCTGTTGGAGACATTTAAAGACGTCACTGTGCAGTCTGGGAAATAGTGATGGGCATTTTTTACTTTTTCCTCACGTTTTATCAACCGGAAGATTCACTCTCATTCGTTCTCATTGTCCCACGGGAGCAAATAGGTTTTGCATTAAAAACACAACAGACAACTCAACATAAACGAAAGGTAAACGGAAAGAAAACAGCAACAGGAAGATTAAAGGTAAAATGAGTAAAAAAGAAAATAATTGGCAGATTAATGAATAATAATCAGTAGTGGCAAAATAAAATGTCATGTCATCATCTGCCGCTTATCTGGGTCCGGGCTCAGGTCGCGGGGGCGGCTGCCGCCCAGTCCACAATGCACCCAAGTCCTATTGCACCTCCCACGGGTGGTGGGCCCATGGGAGACGGTGCCGTCCAGAGTGGGGCTCAAATCCACGACCTTGAGAGACTGAGTCTCGTGCTCTACCAACGGAGCTAACTGGGCGGCTTCAGAATAAAATATGAGGTTAAACATGGTGCAGTTTGTGGTGGTAAGTTGAAAATGTCCCGGCCTCAAATACAAAGTGAACACCACCTGTCAAATATACTTTCCAGAGAAGAAATATTGTCTTATGTTTGAGCCAGTACGGTGTTTCAGTAATTAGTGCGGGGTGGCACATATGATAGGCTCAGTGGGCTGGGAAGGCTTAGGAGTTTAAAGCTGCAGGAGAGAGTCTCATCATTAAACCTGCCTTCTTAAAACTGCTGATCAGTCAGGAAGTCACACACACTGACTATTATTTTTTTGATTAACTGTTTTGGAAATAGCAAAAAAATGCTTCTTATAATTTCCCACAGTCCAATGTGACGCCTCTCCACAGACCAACAGTCCAAAACCCAAAGAGGTTCAGATTATTATCACCTGCAGCAGAGAATTATCAAATCCTCAGGTCTGAGAAGATGATTTGAAAGTTCTCTGATACTTCATGTTCTGGCATAATTCACACTGGGCCTAAATTAAATTAAAAATGTAAGTGTTCACACAAAGTGAAGTTAAACTGATAAAGTTCACGGCAGCAGACGAGCTGGAGAGAAGACCGAGTGGCTGCAGCTAGAGACTGTGTTCATTATCATATTATCAGACGACTTGTTTCAGTTCAATGATTTAGTCCATACACTGTCAGCGTGTCGTCTTCTAATTGCCTTTGTTGTCTTGACAAACAGCAAATCAGTTTATAATGATATGAGACAGAGGAAAGCTGCGAATGCTCACGCTGCAGCTCTAACATGATTAGAGCTGAAACAATTAGTCCAAGTTACACCGTTATCAGAACATTGATCTGTAACTTCTGATATCGATTATATGATTAGAGGATAGTTTGAGTCATTTTTGAAGCCCTGATTCATCCTCCCTAATGTGAGTGTTTGTTTATTATTTGATAGATCAAAACACATCTGATGATGTCGGCTTCATTTTTCTTTCAGGGGGAATTTTCACAGTTTTTTGAATTTTCAATTTTCTGTCAATGGACTAATCAATGGTGTGATAATCTGAGGATAAACACAGTCCGCCTGCTGTAGTTCATCATTGCTGTCCTTTCTGCCTGACACTGCAGCAGCTCCCAGCATCCTGTTGAACCTGGTCAGTGAGCTGTGTGTGTGTGTGTCCTCTGTACACACCGATGGGTCTGCTCTGGCCGCTCTTTTGGCTTAGTTACTGATGGTAATCGAATCAGTCCGTCCGTTTGCGTTTCCTGGCATGTGTAATGATTCTGTCCTCATGCATGATTGATGGAGCCGGACCTGAGGATGGAGCAGGTTCAGTGTGCTGCCGTGGGCCCCGGGATGGAGCTCTGCCCTGGGCCCTGTCCCTTGTCCTGTGATAACACAAGACCAGAAGTGCTGTTATTAGAGCAGTTACTAATGGACGGTCAGCTGAGACTGTGCCAGCTGCACGATTTAAAAAGTTCATGTTACAACAATCTCAACTGGTTTCGTTCGTACTGATAGTTTAAACTATGTTAATGTGGTTTCGGTAGAAACCTCAGAAACACTAGAGCTGCAACTATTTGTCAGTTAATCAATCAAGAACATTGATCTGTGATCAATAGCTCTCAGGTCCCAGCTCCTCTAATGGGACTGTTCTCTGTTCTTCTTTCTTATATGAGATGGTGAATTGAATCTGTTTGCATCAGTGTGGACGATGTTATCAGTGTAAATGGTTCTGTAGCATCCCTGAGAAAAAAAGGTGATAGATATCTTTATCATTCAGCTGCTTTGGAGCTGCAACTATCAGTTATTTTCAGTTATTGATTAATCTACTTTTTATTGGTTTTCATTAATTGTTCTGTCTGTAAATGTTGAAAAATGCTCATGATGCCATCTTCAAAAAGATGAACTGTGTTAGAAAAGGTCTGGCTCAAGGTACAAGAAGCTGAACTGAGAGATCCTCAGTCAGTTTTGGTTGAAATCAGTGGCACTGTGTTTCCTCCAGCTTTTATTTGCATCTTTGACTGGCTTTTTCTCCATGGCAACAGCAGCTGAGGCTCATGGGTATTTTAGCATTTAGAGCCATCGTCCAAACTGACAGAAAGGAGGGTTTCTCAGAGTAGGTGATCAGAACATAAACCCACAGGGCTGTTTATCATCTGCTCCTGTGTTTCTGTGAACATGAGGCAGCACTGAGGAGATCAAAGAAACAAGCTGTACAGAGCGGGACGGTCTGGGCCTCGTGGTCGTGTTATTCACCCATCCACGGCCCATCCAGCCTCTGCATCAGACACAGCTTGTGTTAGTATCGCAGACGCTGTTTGCTCGTTAACCGTCCTGACAGTGGAGGAACATGTAGAGGCCGCTGGTTTGTGCGGAGCAGCAGAACAAGAAACAAAGCAGGTGTCTGTTTGATACTCTGACTGATTTGCTTATACTTGACTGGCTGCTGGCCACAGGGTGTACGGTGGCCAACAGGGACAAACTTCGTATCATTTCTAAAAGTCACTGTAGATTCTCAGTAATTTATCTGAGAATCTCAGAGTTACCTAAGCTGGAAGCTGTCGCAGTGTGTGTTTCAGTGCAGTTATTGTGAAAAGGTTTTCCTCCGTCCCTCCAGCCACCGGCAGGAACAGTGCATCTCTGTCGTTGATTATTTGAATACCACTTCCTGTGGTGGTCTGTGACGCCTCAGCTGTGGTTTTGTTTCCTCTCTTCAGAAACACCATACTGGCTTCCGAATTATTGAGTAGATGATCTTGGCTGATTAGACTCACATCTGTGTCGAACTCGGCTGGTTTCCTTCTGCTGGTGATGAACCAGTTCAGGAGGGCTGACATGATTGGCTGGATGTGTGCGACCTGGTTTGGTTTCAGAGTCGCTAACTAAACTAGACCACTGGGCCGAGAGAGAGCGAGAGAGAGAGAGCGGGGGAGGGGGAGGGGGAGAGGGAGAGAGAGAGAGTGAGAGAGAGAGAGAGAGCGAGAGGGAGGGAGAGATGGGGGGGGGGGGGGAGGGAGGGAGAGACACTGAGAGAGAGAGAGAGACCCTAAGAAAGAGAGAGACCTTGAGAGACACAGACCAGCTTCTTCCGCCAGAGGTCGAGAACAGGCTGCAGTTATGAGATTACAGCGATCCCATTTGATTTTTGGATAAGAGAAAGACAACAGTTTCCCCTTTGATAAATCTTTATTGATAAACATATAACAACAAACTTTATGTTGCACAAAGTTACAAAGGGCTGAAGCAGGATTAGAAGAATTCAACGCTGAGGCAGCGAAGCAAAGAAAATCAGTCAGTTACAACTGATAGGACAATATCTTGGAATAAAATACCAGCTGTTATTTAAGAGAAAACAGTGAAAACAGCAAACAATAATAATAGAACAGATAACGCATGCTTGGAATTTCATTAATAAAAAGTTTAAAAGATGCTTTACCACCACACACTCCCCATCTGATACTGTACAGGAATGCAAAGCACAACCGAGCTTTGAGGAAAATCTCTAATTGTCATTTTTCACCTTAGTTTCCATTTAAATTGCAATTATTTGCTGTAAATTAAACTGCAGGCATGTGTTTGTGGCCTAAATCAGATTAAACAAGTTTTAATTGTACTAAACTAAAATCCCTATTTACACTCAATAATTATAGAGCCACCTGCTGCTACCTGCTGTGTTTAATGAGAGGATTATTTTTCTGATTATTCCACAAATAAAATATCAGATGCTGAAAAATGAGACAAAGGTCAAAGCATCACTGCTCAGTCACCGTGATGCTTTATTTAATCAACACTGTGGTACATGGAGCTGCAAGTGCTTCACGTCTGTGGGATGAACTGTCTGAACAGTGTTCAGTTCCACTGTAGACAGAAGGTGAGGAGTGTGTTCAAGGATCAAGGAGGTTTATTGTCATTTCTATTCCTTTTTATTTTCCTTTGTATTTTTGCACATTTTGTGTTACTTGCTGCACACTTCTTGTTTTCTGCACTTTATCCTGTTTTCTTGTGAGTCACCTAACAAGTAAATTTTCCCGCTGTGAGATCAATAAAGTCCTAACTTATCTTATTCTGCATTTACATGAGAATAAAAATGAATTTGTGTACCGAGGGCCCAGTAAAAGCCAATAACATCAGGAAACAAGAAAGCAATAAATACACCCAAAATATTATATTATAATACATTCTAAATATTTGGGTGTATTTATTGCTTACTTGTACCCAGCTGCTGGAGGAGTCAAACATTTAGATTCAGTTTAGTTCAACGTGATTCCTTTTGCCAGCTGTTTATTTGCTCTACGCTTTAACATCATTGAATCATGTGAAGTTGAATAACAGCTGGAAAACTTTGACTGGTGGTGAAAGTATCAGAAGATACTGCACAATGCAAATTAAAATAGGAACTCCTGCCATTTAAAAATGTTCCATTTCAGTATGAACTCAAAAAATAATAATTGTTGGGCTCCAGCACAACCCCCTTCTTCAGACCTACCTGATCCCTCTGTGACATGAGTTAACCTGGTATTCCCTCCAGGGGTTAAGGTGTGCTGTCAGACTCCCATCCTTTGTCTTCAGGTCCAGCCTCGACATGTTGTCACAGCCTTCAGAGGAATTTCTGTTGCTTATCTGATTGCAGAATCTAAAAAAAGGTGTGTGCAGTGAAACTCTGGACTACTGATGACTTTAGGCCCAGTTTGGTAATGGATCATTTGTGTGTGTGTAGACTTGTCAGCTCAGCACTGGCCTCCACATTCATATACACACTGATTACACTGCTGCAGGAGTGTAATCAGCAAAGGAGCGGCTCCTCCCTAACGTGGGACAGTGCTGTGGAGAGAGAGCTGCTCTTCTGCTGAACATAGAGAGAGTGTGTGTGTGTGTGTGTGTGTGTGTGTGTGTGTGTGTGTGTGTGTGTGTGTGTGTGTGTGTGTGTGT
>JBBMJY010000008.1:19413594-19430655 GCA_037833715.1 Toxotes lorentzi | reverse complement strand
TGTGTGTGTGTGTGTGTGTGTGTGTGTGTGTGTGTGTGTGTGTGTGTGTGTGTGTGTGTGTGTGTGTGTGTGGCTGGCGTCACTGTGGAGCTGCATTTTTCACTTCTCTGTCTCTTTCCCGTGTGTCTCCTGCGTGTTTGTAGCGGTGCCATATCCTCCCGGTACACGCCTGACGGTCAAAGACCTGTATGTGGACGGGAGGCCCAGCGTGGAGCTGCTGAAGGCTCATCTGGTGAAGGAGGGCCGGCTGGAGGAGGAGGCGGCTCTACGAATCATCAACGAGGGAGCCAGCATCCTCCGCCAGGAGAAATGCATGCTGGAAGTGGAAGCCCCCATCACAGGTAAACCCCCCCCCCCCCCCGTATCAGAGACTCATTTCCCCCAAACTGAGATCATTCGGAGCCAAGTAAAGCACGACAGAGACGGTGTGTGTGTGTGTCTGTGTGTCTGTGTGTGTGGTGTTTTATGGAAACTCAGTTTCACAGATCCACCCTGTCTCAGATGCTGCATTCTATTTCTACAGCCGCCCTCCCTGACATGTGGCTTAGCTTAGGTATCCAACCCTCCACCCTCATGCCCTCTGACTATTTTTATCTCCTCCTGCACTGTCCATTGTTTCCATATTTTCATGTATTTTTCTGCTTTCTTCTTCTGTCTCTGTCATTCATTAAAACTCTCTTTTTTGTTTCTTTGACACTGAGACTTTATTGGAGTTTTTTTTTATTTTAAGCACAACAGCACAGAACAGCAGCGTCATTGCCAGACACGAACCTCAGCCACATCACAAACGTTACATATCATGGATTATGGACAGTAGGTCTTTTTAATCTGCACATAATTATCCATGTAATTTGGTGATATTCAAAAATGATCTCACTGTGAACTACTACAGTGAAAAGACAGAACACAAACCATGAACCGGGCTAGAGCTGCAATGATTAGTCACTTAATCAATTAGTTGATCAGTTAGTTTCAGAAAAAAACAGTTCCCACTTTTAATGGTGCGTATGAAGAGGGGGAATCACAGCGAGCGGATCCTGTGTTAATGTTCATGTGTGGCTGCAGAATCACACACACATAAACCAGCTTGTGTTTTGTGTGTCCAGTGTGTGGAGACGTCCACGGCCAGTTCTTTGACCTGATGAAGCTTTTCGAGGTGGGCGGTTCCCCCAGCAGCACCCGCTACTTGTTCCTTGGGGACTATGTGGACCGAGGGTACTTCAGCATCGAGGTAGGCGGCGGCTCGCTCGCACTCACATGTTTGTGTTTCTGCCATTTTGTCTGACATTTAGAGCAGCGGACGGAGCATCTTTAAATAGTCGTGGGAAATGAAAGGCACACTGTCTGTGTCCTCGCCCTCCTGACTGCCTCACTCAGCGCCCCGCCCGTCCACACACACCCACTTAAACACACCAGCGGACGTGCACACACACGCCTCGCATGGTGCCTCCAGGCTCAGTGCGTGTCCCATTTCCAAAACAGTCTGAGGGGAGGACCCAGTGTGTTTTCTGGAACAACTCTTGTGTGTCTTAAGCAGCTATGGATGGCATGACATTTTTATTGGCTGCTGTCATGCTTCCTTGTTGGGATTAGTGGATATCCTGGAACTCTCTCCACAGCTCGGACTGGGCCACAGGGTCAGACGCTGATGCTCCGTTAAACTAGATTAACTTACACATTGTGTAAGTAGCATTGGGACGTCCTCACACTACCTGATCTCAGATTGTGCTACGTGTTCCAGTCACTGTTCATCTTGGCTCCAGTTTTAGTCTTAGGTTTTAGTTTTAGTCAGATTTAGTCTCCTTCCGCAGCAGACTCACACTCCTTCATTCCCTCTGAGGCCAGACTGTACAGCTCAACTGTTTAGTTGTACTCTGATCTAATGTTTCCTCTGTCCATGGAGGGAATTTCTTTCTCACAGTATCCTCCTCATCACTCCTCCTCCATCGTGTAAATTCGTATATAACCAGTTTTTACTGTTTTGTAAGTCTTATCTTACTGTAGTCAAGCATTTTAGATTTTTATGTCTTCTGATCTGTTTCCATATTTGTTGTGTACAGTTACCATGGTTACAGCTGTTTACTTGACTCACAGTGTCCATGTGCCTCTGCTCTGCAGTGAAACGACAGACTGACACTCTTCAGTAAATCCAGTTCACTGCTGCCCACGTAGCATTAGCATTAGCACAGTAATCTGTTCCCTCCACTGCAGATCAGCTGACCGATCAGAAGCTGACTCACTGAACTGTTCATCCGGGTCTGAAGCGTCTTGGATTCATTACTTACGCCTGAGTTTTCTCTCAGCTCTCCTAAACATATAAGATGATTCAGTATAAGTGTTTAGTAACAGCGTTCATCTCACTGACGTGTGTGCAGCTACACTCTGCAGAGTTAAAGCATCAAAGTGACCTGATGAATACACTTGGCTGTGGGTGTAGAGAGTCTGTGGAACTGTAGAGTGAATCCATCCACCCTGATATTCTTCTGCCTCCTCTGTGGTCAGGCCCGTGTAGTTTGGATGAACAGCTGCTCAGATCTGGCTCATTCTCCACGCCTCCAGAAAAAAATCAGATTAAACAGGTGGTTTGATGCGGCACAAAAAACACTGAGTAAATGAGTGGCAGCTGAAAACAGTGGGTTGGTTTGGGAGTGAAGGACTGTGAGATTCACTCTGTGTTTCAGCCCGTCAGTAGCTCTCGTTCCTGTTCAGATGTAGAAGTGAATTTACATCGTACCCTCAGCTGCTTGTGTTTTCTCTTAGTTTTCTGTTGCCAGATGTTAAAGAAGTTGACGAAACATAAATTCCATCTAAGACACAGCAGACCTTCTGTACCCCGCCGTCGCTGCTCTGTATGAATGAATGTAAACACAGTGAAGAGACACAGTGAAATGATGATGTATGCTAGCTGAGTGTAACTCCATGTACATGTGTAGCTAGCTTTAGCTGACGCCAATTCAGTGAACGAAATAACTGAAGGACAAGAAAACTGATCTGAGTAACATTGGTTTACTGACCTCTGGTCTCATCTGGCCCAGGGTCGATGATCAATGATCGTTTTCATCGAAGACTCTGTCGTTAATTTCAGATGGAGGACAGTTTATTTAATGAGGATTAACCTTCTCCTGGCCTGTGTTTGCCTCTCAGTGTGTACTGTACCTCTGGGCTCTGAAGATCAACCATCCCAACACCCTCTTCCTCCTCAGAGGCAACCACGAGTGCCGACATCTCACAGAGTACTTCACCTTCAAACAGGAGTGTAAGTCCTGCTGCTCCGGCCTCATGTTTTCCTTTGGTTTGTGTGTGTGTTTGTCTTTTAAAGTCCCCGCCATAGACAAACTTCTCATGTGTGTGTGTGTGTGTGTCCTTCAGGTAAAATAAAGTACTCAGAGCGTGTATATGATGCCTGTATGGAAGCGTTTGACTGCCTGCCTCTGGCTGCTCTCCTCAACCAGCAGTTCCTCTGTGTGCACGGAGGTCTGAGCCCTGAAATCACCTGCCTGGATGACATACGAAAGGTAGCTGAAGCTGACCCTAACCGTAGCCTAAACCCGATTCTCACCTCAGCCCTGAACCCAGGTCTGAACTCAGCCCTGTAAACTCAGGAGGTCCAGCCTGGTCTCCACACACCTCTTTGGATTCTGTTTTATTTCTAACTAACTGATGGTTGCAGTTGTAATTTCGCTCGTTGTGACACAGGGTTCTGGTTTCAGTTGTGTTTTTGTGTTTTCATGGTGAATATAAAAAGACACTTAGTGTTTCTGTTTGCAGCTGGACAGGTTTAAGGAACCTCCTGCGTTTGGGCCGATGTGTGACCTTCTGTGGTCGGACCCGGGGGAGGACTACGGCTCAGAAAACACCCAGGAACACTTCTGCCACAACAGTGTCAGAGGCTGCTCTTATTTCTACAGGTAGGACACTATCAGGACTCAGACTGCTGCTGGGAACGGTTCTGCTTTTAAAAAAGAGAGGAAAAGCAGCTCTGCCTGTTAATCTGAGCTGATTAAAGCTTTTCTAAACAATGGCTTATCTCTGGATAAGTGACCGCTGGTTAAATCCGCCGGCACACAGATAATGAAAACAAATATTAGCATTCTCTGCTCTGTCTTAATATTTGTACTAAATTTGCTATGTTAACACCACATGGAGGTCGCAGAGAGGTGAAAGCTGCTGCTGCTCAAAAGCCTCTTTATGCTGCATTAGTTTGTTTTAGTAGCAGGACATTTAAATGATTCATTAAGAAATTATATAATTTTTATTAGTGAGTACAGCCTGCTGTCCTTATTAGTTTTATTTGGCTGTGTGAGTGTGAGTCCCTCTCACTCATTGTTCAGTTAAAAACCTGTCCAGGCAGCTTCTGCTTTTCAGGTCCAAACACAGCCGGTTTCCGACTCATTACAGAAATCTGACGGCGGTTTAATGTGATGGTCTCACGTCTGAAGAAACGCGTGAGTCACTTTACTGGAACGAGGTCGGACACTTCAACGCCGCTCCAGTCTGAACTGAGTGTCTTCAGTTTAACATAAAGACTGCAGCGACTGAAGGTTCACACACAGACATCATCATCATCGTCTCTGATTGATGATGATGAAGCCCAGTGAATGAGCCAGCTTTATGTCATTGAGGAGATTCTGCTTCTGTCAGCTAAAGCACGACTGAAACCCTTTTCAGACATGGTGTGGGTAACGTTGTGTGACGCTGCTGGAACATTTCAGCTGTGATCACACCGGCAGTGCCTTCTCACATTTTCAACTTTAGAAGAATTCATTGACTCCGTGTGCAAGAGTGAATGTGGTTTAAAGGACTTTGGTTGGAGTTTTATGAAGTGAATTGGCAGTTCTGTGAGGATCAGATATAAACTCCCACTTCTCCTGTGTAAAAAGCCTTGACCTTAATTAATCCCTAATTTTAGAGCTTTTAGCATCTCTTGTTATACTTGAGTTTAATCGGCCTTCTTAACTGTCATAGCAACCAAGGTGACGGAGAGACAGCTGAGCTGTAGGAGGACACAGGTCTGAGCGCTCGGCATGGTTGAAGATCATGAAGCAATCATTCAGAAATCAGCTCCGTCACCGTGTGTTTGTCAAACTGGCGTCTTATCCTGTAAAGAGAAATCAGTCTCTCGTCAGTGCTAAGTGTCATTTCTCTGTGTTTGCAGTTACCCAGCAGTATGTGACTTCCTGATGAACAATAACCTGTTGTCTGTAATACGAGCACATGAAGCCCAGGATGCAGGGTGAGTCAAGCATCAAGCTGTCACCTTGATTAGAATTGATTATTGATTTGTATTATTAATTTGATTTGTGTTATATTATATGCTATATTATTGTATTCTGTGTCATTTCTTAATATGTTTGTCTCTTTTTGTAGTTTTGTAGAGAAAAAAAAAAAAGTTGCCAGAGTAGAAAACAAAAATAATATCCAGATGTTCAGAATCTCAGAGATATGTGAGCAGGCTGAAAGCATCTGTTCATTGTTAGTCAGCCAGTAATGAAACATGCAGGCAGCACAAAGACGTTAATGAAAAGGGAAACTAACGTGATGCTGTCAGGTGCTGAGGACGTGTCAGAGACGTTTCATGCTGCTGTCAAAGGGAAACTGTTATCACTGTTATCCCACGATTTAGCTTCTCCTCAAGATAAACCCAGACTCAGCTTCTGATTGATCAGCTGATCTGTTGTGCTAATGCTAATGCTAATGCTAATGGGCGGTGAGCAGGAGCATTTACTTCATTGCTACATTTCTGAGAGATATCCAGATCCACATTAAACAGCATGACTGCAGACTGTCACTCATTAATAAGTCAAACTGTGTTAAACCTTTGACTGGAGTCACATTGCTTTGTGTTTAGGGGACACAAACCTGAAAGGTGAGGTAATGTAGGTCTTGTAGCTATTTACATGACCTTAATAAAATATATGTCTTATTTTTCTTATTTCATACAGATAGTTCTGTATCTGCTCTCTTAGCTCTCAGTCTGTCTTTTCTCTAAGTTTGTTTCTTTATCTTCATCCTTTCTCCTTATTCTTATTCTTTCTCTTTCTTTCTATGTATAATGTCTAACTCCATATTTTTGTGTCCGTCAGGTATCGAATGTACAGGAAAAGTCAAACGACAGGCTTCCCTTCTTTAATTACAATCTTCTCGGCTCCTAACTACCTGGATGTGTACAATAACAAAGGTAAGAGAAGTGAAGGATGGAAACCATGGCAACAGGTTGGAAACCTTGAAGCCTTGACAACAGGGGAGAGGAAGTGCATCATGAAGTAGAAATGTTAATGTGTGATGGTGTGTGTGTGTGTGTGTGTGTGTGTTGTCCTCAGCGGCGGTGCTGAAATATGAGAATAATGTGATGAACATCCGGCAGTTTAACTGCTCCCCTCACCCCTACTGGCTGCCCAACTTTATGGACGTCTTCACCTGGTCTCTGCCCTTCGTCGGAGAGAAAGGTGAGAGTCCCATCACTGGTGTGTGTCTGCTGTGTGTTAACAACAGTGTAAAAGATTTAGGCACCAAAGGAAAGTGTTTTCAAAACAAATGGTTTTTATTTCTCAGTTAACTTCATCCAAACAGCAGTAAATAGAAAAAAGCCCAATCAGATCAGGATTTGCTGTGACCCCCCTTTGCCTTACCAGTCTTTAATGTCATTCTGTAAACCTGCAGAAGCCCAGTTTCATCACGTCAGTTACACTTTCATTGATGTCAGATCAATAAGCTGGTCCCAGGTTCTCAGAATTCCCCACGCTCCCTGGTGACAGAATAAAACTCAAAGAGGCAAATTTCACTGTTTTCAGACATTTTATAGGCGGAAGGATTAATCAAGAAAATACTTAATTAATCTTATGTGAAAATAATGAATACAATAATAATACTTAATGATTAATTTAATCAGCATTTAAGCAGATTTTAAGCATCAGCTCAGACGTGGAAGCAGCAGATACCCGGTGTTATAAACCTGATGGGACATTAAATGTGTATCTGACACACTGAGCTAACAGCTGCAGCCTGCTGACTGATCCTACAGCTGTGAAACCCTTGAACGTTATTGGCTTTAACTTTGGAAGAGCAGAAATCTTGATCCAGTGTCGGTGGTTAAAGTCGTGCTTGATGTTTTTGTGGACCCACCGTTTGTCTTCACGTCGCCTGCACATGTCTGTGACCCTGGTCTGTACTTTTCACACAGTGACAGAGATGCTGGTGAACGTGTTGAACATCTGTTCTGATGACGAGCTCATGTCAGAAGGGGACGACACATGTGAAGGTAAGAGGATGTGACACCCGCTCTCACCATCATCACACTCTGCTCTGCGTTGGATACGACGGCGTTAGTAACGTCAGGAGTGACCACGCAGGTCTCAGCTCAGTTAATCAGGTTTGCAGAGACACACAGAACAGTTTGTCGCCTTTATGTTTGTTGCTGCATTATGGTCATGTGGTTGTGTGGGTGTGAATTATGAAAAGTCTTTGTGTTGTTGGACACATGAGACTTCAGATAATAAAGTCTCCAGTATAAAGTAATGAGTTTGGGCTGAGAGCAACAGAAAAGCATGGAAAATATTCGGAGATGAATGCACTGTGGCTTTCGGTCTTTTCATTGGATTTATTTACACAAACAAAAGCATAGATTATTATTAGCAACCTCACCCTTTAATTTCTTGAAGTAGAAGTCTGTTGTTGTCATAACCAACAGTGTTCGTCTTTCAGAACTTCCTGAGCTCCCTCCTCTGTCTGTGGCTCTCAGCTCTGAGCCCAGCGGGTCCTACTGAAGACACAAGTCTTTAAAAACTGCTCAGAATTATGTATTTTCATTTTCAGTTTCCTCAAACAGCTGCTCGATGTAGTTTTAATCAGACAAACGGGAGGAAACGGGTACTTTGTTCGGGACTATTTTCAGCGGCGGATTAATCCACGCGGTGCTGTAGTGGGTGCAGGACTGTGTGTGTGTGTGTGTGTGTGTGTGTGTATCACGGATGTGTTTTAAGCCATGTGAGGGTGTGGCTCTCAGTGTCAGTGTGAAAATTGGCTTGTTGCCATGGTGACCTACAGTGACTCTTAAACACTGAATATCATTAATGAAACACAGGGCAGCCGAGGAGGAAGTGAAACCCTGACGGAGGCTGGAGCTCGGTGTTGGCTGTTAAAATGAGTTGTGCTGTGTGTCAGTGACCTGCTGATGCCAACACACCACAGAGTTTATCCACAGAGAGAGGCCGAGTGTTGATAGGTCATACTGCTTTGTCCCCAGAGCACACAGTATCCAGTACACTCTCATAGTTTATACTGAGAGCTGGAGGCAGTTTAGTGATTTAACAGCTAAGGATTCACCCTACATGAAGATGGATGTCTGGATATCTGGGAGATGAATGTGACTTTAGGTTCTGGTTGTTGGTTGTTGAGTGAATATTGAATATGTTTATCAGAACAAACACACCCAGTCTTTCTGAACTGATGCTCTATAATTAATCATTTGAATATAAAACTGAATAATACAACACAACAGTCAGTGTCAAAGACAGCGACGTGTTGTGTACGCCCATGCATGTGTGTCCAACGCCGGGTAGAAAATAATCTGAATAATTTATTTTGCTCTGCATTTGGTTACAGGGTGATATATGACCAGCTCAGTGAGCAGAGCTGAGAAAGACTTTATAAGATAACGTCAGAAAAACTGCGTCACAACATTATTAAACAGAGTGAAAAGGGAAATGGTCGAATGTGACATGATAACCTAATAATATTAATAAGGACGACTGGATTCAGAGCTCGGAATTCGTATAGAAATTCATTCATTCATGGTTTCAGATTTCTAAATTCTTGTGTAGAAATTAGTAACTCTGTGCTCGAGTGACTGAATTCACATGAATGATTAATTTGCTGTTATTAATTTGCAAAGACAGATTATGGATGTACGAGTTATTAATTGACCACAAAATGGTTCACGTGTAAAACAAAATGTACCTGTGACACCTGCCGTGTTTAGGCTGTAACTTTAAACCAAAGACAGCACAGCTTCAGTAATCACCAGCTGTGAAGTGAAGAACATATAGAGCTGTGATTGATTGTTGCGCTCGTCTTTGTTTTCCGTTGATTCGTGTCCTTTTGTTTTTCAGGTGGAGCTCCAGCTGTCAGAAAGGAGGTGATCAGAAATAAGATCCGGGCGATTGGAAAGATGGCCCGCGTCTTCTCTGTGCTCAGGTGTGTTTTTATTTCTCTGACTGTCTGGTCGAATGGAACATAACATAAATGTAGTTAAGATCGAAATCACCATCAGTTTAAGCTCATTGTGCAGAGTCAGTGAGGATTGGTGCGGTTTAAATGAACCCTAACCCTCTGCAGCTGTGCAGCTGTGCTGTTTGATGCCGTGCCTGAGGGTAATTTAGCCTTTTTGAGCACTTCCTGTATGATTTGAAGTTTAAATTAATGCAGCCTCCCTGGCTGGTCTGTCTTATTTAAAAAAAAAATCTCAAATATGCCCAATAAATAAAGTTATTGGACAGAAAAACTGTGTTTGAGACTTCAGACTCCGGTGAGTTACGCTGCAGTCTTGCTCCACATTAGTATAAGGCTAATGACTTTTGATTTAGCTTGATTTACACGTGTCCTCCTTTAATCCTGTGGAAGTGTGTCAGAATAGTTTGTCCTTTAAGGATGAATGCTCTTGTTCTGAAGTTATTTTAAGGCCTAGAAAAGCATTACTGACATTTTGTCTAAAGTTCCTCTTACACTCACAGTTATTATTAGTCAATCGATTATCACAATCAGTGTGTGTGTTCATTAGTTCTGCTTTTGTCATGTTTATTTTACGCTCCACAGTGTGCACCACCCTGTCTGCATGAACGCACGATTAGTTTTACATCAGTTAAACCAGGACAGTAGCTTGTGTTTTGCATTGAATGTGTATTTCTGAAGTGGTTGAGTACACACACACACACACACACACACACACACACACACACACACACACACACACATAAACCTAAGCTCTCTCACCTGTTAGCTTCAGTAAAACTGGTGTGTTGACTCATTCAGTGATGTTTGTTTAGGTTGGTGTGATGAGTGTATTGTTGTATTGTGTTGTATGTTGTTATTAAATTATTAAACTGTTCACAGAGCAGTCTGGTTATAAGCAATCTGCAGAATAAGCGACACACACGTGTATCAATCAATTCAAGATACTTCTTCGTCCCTCAGGGGGCATAATATTATCGATTAATCAATAATCGATTTTTTTTTTTACCACCCCTGTAAGAAAGGCCTTTGATAAAAATGAATTTGCTCGTTTAAGATTCTCAGACGGTTCAGCTGCTCTAATAAAGGCTGAATGTGTGTGTGTGTGTGTGTGTGTGTGTGTTGACAGAGAGGAGAATGAGAGTGTGTTACAGCTGAAGGGGTTGACCCCAACAGGGACGCTGCCTCTGGGAGTTTTGTCCGGAGGTCGGCGAACTCTGCAAAGCGGTGAGTGTGAAGGCAGCCGAGCATCCCACCAAACACTAACACAGAGTCCAGCTAACACTAACTCCTGTGCCTGCACTCACACTGAGAGACTAACCGCTCACACACAGGAGCCCCCCCATAAACACTGTGACACACACTGACAAATGGAAATGTCAGGGGCTTTCTGTTCACACGTCTCCACCATGCTGCCCTGTGAAGACACTACAGAGAGTGAGAGCAAATAAGTATTTGCTGATTGATTTCTGTCAATTGACTAATCGATTAATTGGCTAATAGTTTCACACAGACGTAAGACTGATGTCACCTGAACATCTCACCCTCTGACAGAGAGTAAATGCAGCACAACACTTTTTATTCCTCTAACAGACCCTCATAAACCTGATGATGATGATGATGATGATGATGATGATTTGAATCATGTGGTCCTGCTATAGCCTCTGACTCTGTGGTCACTACATTCATGAATGGGGGGTGTGTGATGATTGACTACATGTTAACAGGACTGACTGAATGCATTGATATAACGTTCCCACTCTCTCTCCATTGGTTTTGGGCATGGCACTTCTACTCACGCTTACACAGCCACCGTAGAGGCAGAAGAGGCACGAGGTATGCAACCATGTCTCCGTCTCCGTCTCCGTCTCCGTCTCTGTCTCTGTCTCTGTGTTTTAACTGTGTGAACGACTGTGGACATTTTCTGTCACTGATCACGGTCACAGGGCCCTTTAATCCTGTGATGAGAAATGATGAGGCAATAACATTAAGGTTGGCTGAACAGTAAAAGACAGACAGCTTTAACTGTCTCAGCGTCTCAGCCATGATGCGTTTACTGACTCGGTTCCGTTTGTTAAAGGTTTAAATCTGATGCTACTTCTTCTTCTTCCTCTCTGGTAACATTTCAGAGGCGTCGATCACTTTAAGGATCAGACCTCGTGAGCAGAGCTGGATATCAGCTCCATTCTTTATGATTCAGTTACATCAGATAAATAAAGTGGGAATAAATAAATAAAGTTCTCAGAATTGATCTGCTCGTTCAGAGTAATCAGAAAATCTGTGTTTTAAATTTGAAGGTTGGTTTCCCGTCAGATTGAAGGTGAATCTGACGGGAAACCAACAAACTTTCCAAAATAAAAGCAGGAGTTGTTCATGAGGCAGCTGTAGTTTGGCACGTTTCCGTTTCTGTTCATGAATTCATGTGTTTTTCATATTTTCATCCAGCTGTGTAAAACTGTGTCCTAATCATTTTTAATTGGATTTACAACAAAGAAATGAAAAGATTTTCTCTTATAGCAGTGAACAATCAGCAGTTTATCTTCTGTAATATCAAAGAATGATCAAAGTGAAATGCTCCTTTAATGAAAGTCTGTGTCTTTGTCTCCACGCTGTCCTCGTCCTGGGCTGAAGTAAGTTTACTTAGACCAACCAGTCCTCCCAGTATTCTGCAGACTCTGTGTGCAGCAGGGTCAGACGTTAGAGGCGCTTTGGAGCCAAAAGATAAACTGACCAAAAAACAAATAAACAAAAGCAACCAAAACAGTGAGAAGACAAAATCAGTCAGTGCAGACACGCTGGCAACACGCTGGCAACACGCTGGCAACACGCTGGCAACACGCTGGCAACATGTTGTCGTCTGCTGTTGCTTTATAAAATCTATAATCAAATCAGATCAATGTCAGTTTATTAGGAACAGCTCATAAAACTGAGTCAGTCTGATCCAGCAGAAACACCGGGATCCTGGATCCTGGATCACAGTCCTGTGGATCAGTCCAGTTTGACTGTAGTAGTAGTTTGATAGACGTGATCCTCGGATCAGAGCCTCGAGTTTCTGACCCTGCTGTGAGTTCCGTTCTCATGTTGACGCGTTGTCGTCGTCTGCCGCTCTGAGCTCATAGACGTCTGTTTCCTCGCAGCCATTCAAGGCTTCAACCCGCAGCACAAGATCCAGAGCTTCGAGGAAGCCCGAGGTCTGGACCGGATCAACGAGAGGATGCCCCCCCGCCGCGACAGCAAGCAACACGAGGCCGGCCCCTCCCTCAACAACCTGCCGGCCAGCACCGGACCTCCGGACAAGAACGGCACCAACGTGCAGGCCTAGATCCTCCCCGTCCACCCCCCCCCCGCCTCCCCCTCCCCCTTCCTTCCACCTTTCCTCTTTTCTCCTTTAAGAGCAGGAGAAGAGGCAGTTCAGTCACCACGCTTAATTTATTTTATCATCTATTAAATATCATAGTTTCAGACTGAACAGGATAAAATCTCCGCCGTACGTGGACTCTGCTGCCCTGTCGAACCGAGCCGACCCATTTTATAATCAGGAGGCTGGTTTCAGGACGACGCCGGTTTTCTTTGTCCAGGGAGGAATCGATGCTCATTCAAACGCTGTGTTCGTGCCCACACACACACACACACACACACACACACACACACACCAGAAATAACACAGTCAGATTGCATAAAATCCATCCTTTCTTATGCCAATGATAGTGTGACTGAGATCTGACGAGCAAGTATTGACGTTTATATTATATATGTATATTTTAATTGTTCCCTCTTTTCAATGTGATGGGTTTTTTTTGTTTGTTTTTTTGTTTTGTTTTTTTTTTTTTTACAACACATAGATTTAGGCTGAATTATCCAGTGTGGGGAGAGGGAGTGAGGGAGGGGGAGAGGGAGGGAGGGAGGAAAGACAGAAAAGAGAGAGGGAGAGTTAAAGGGTTGTTCCGTTTTCTTACGGCGTGAGTGTGGAAGTTCGTTGTGAGGTTGGAAATCTTTACTCTGAGTCCTCGACTCTTCATGCATGATCACGTGTTGCTGACTTGTCTCTATGGCAACTGAGCAAACTTCCTCTGCTAACAGACGACATGGTAGAAAGCTCCAGAGAAAGCTGAGGACTGGACCTTGAGTTGAGATTTCTGATCTATTTGTTTTATGTCACTGAAGCAACCTCACCTGGTGTCCTCACCTGGTGTCCTCACCTGGTGTCCGAGCTGCAGTTCAGTGCTGAGTGTGTACGTCCACGTGGACTTGGACATACCAGACAAAGGTTTAATCGAACGTCATGTCAGCGTGAAGCGTCGCGTTTCCACAGAGAGAAACACTGAGATCAGATCTTCAGACCCTCGGGGGCTCAGATCTTCAGACCCTCGGGGGCTCAGATCTTCAGACCCTCGGGGGCTCAGATCTTCAGACCCTCGGGGGCTCAGATCTTCAGACCCTCGGGGGCTCAGGATCAGGATCAGTGGTTCCAAACCTTCTCAGTCCTTTTCAAACCTGTGTCGTTTGATCCGACGAATCAGACTCGCACACAGAGACTCTTTAGAGGAGGTGGTCCCGGATCAGTCACAAACTGATTCTGGATCAGTTGGTGTGGACGTGATCTGATCCGACCACAAGGTGAAGTTTGAGCTGAATGGCCTCTGTAGACAGGTGCATGCTGGGAAAGCGTGAATGAGGTCTGACCTGCGGTTAGAGAACGTTCTCTCGTGGTTTTTTACTGATGCTTTTCGTTTGATTTGAAAAGTTTCCGAACTCGTTCAGACCAGAGTGAGTGAGACGGCACGGTGAGGAACGTAAGGAACTGGAATCACCCTTTAACCAGATTAACAGTGAGTTCAGGTGTGTTTCAGGTGTTTCCGCAGTGATGATGAGGACCTGGGTGGGTTTGATTTAATGATCTGTTTCTTTATGTTTCGGGGAGGTGGTTGGGTGGAGTTTGTTGGGGCCTGATTTCTGACTTCTGTTTGGAACATATCTCACAGAACGTACAGAAACGGTTTCAACATTAAGATTAAATCTAGACTTTTTTTTCTTTGCAGCTAAATTTGAAAAAAAAAAAAAAGAACTTTTTTGTCAAGTACATGTATTGCAAGGCCTCATTTATGTAGATGTTTCACTCCATTCAAATAAAAAACAGAAAAGTAACGGTGCCTGTGTGTCTGTCGACCGCCGCCGCTTTCAGCGCTCAAGGACGCGGCTGCCAATCAAAGGCCGGCGTGGGATGTGTTGCTTTGTGCGGCTCCATGCAGCGGGAGACGAGTGGCGCTGAAACATCGCCAGCTTTTATGTGTAGGCCCATATGTTTCTTAGCAACACAGACCCTCCACATTATTACCTGCAGCTCACACAACAAAGGGAGATGAAGTGTCCGCTGCTCAAGTTTGTCAGCGTGAGACAGAAAAGGTTAATGAGAATAAAAATACAGCTTCGGGGGTGTTTGAACACAGCTCTGCAGAATCTGTCACGACAATAGGTGTGATAAAAATCATGGGGGGGGGGTCCACATTCACAATCACAGTCACACATCTGTTCACTGTTCTTTAAGAACCACATCTCAGGAACCTGGTACCAGGTACCTGTTTTACCTGTTGGCCTATTAACATTCACACACAGTCAGTCATTTGATCCATTGGTAATATTAAAGACGGATGGATTGATTGATTGATTAGTCCGTATTACTTGAAAACAGCAGCAGGTGTTTCTGGAAACTGTCCCTGTTAATCCTGATAATCCACAGAGCAGATTTTTTACTGGGAATATTTCTATTACAAAATGAAGAGAATTTGTTTTTTTGAGTCGTTTGCTTGAACTGACTCTTTAATTTAACAGTAGCTGCTGAATGATAAAGGTCACGTGAGTTAGTAAATAAAGTACATTTCAGGCTGGTATCAGTGATACTGATCTGAAAATCAAAATAAAAGCAGTTCATTTCAAATGATAACTTCATAATGAACACGAGACTCAGACTGCTCCTTATTGTTTAATTCTGAAGAATTATTACAAAAACCTGAAAAGCTGCGTGTTAATTCACAGCATCTGAACATGTGTGTGTTATTTAACATGTAAACACTGGCCTGAACGTTTTCCCTATAACGGGGTATCATTTAGACCATCTCCCGATGGTGTTGTTACTTTCCACTGTGTTCCTGTTAATGATTAACTACACATTTATTCTTAATTACTTAAATATTGATATTTTAACACGAGAATCGATTCTAGAACATAAATATCTGGTATCGGAAGTATTGATATTTCAGCATCGATACGCACACCACTAGTTGTAACCAGCATGAGACCAAAAAAAATCACCAGAAGTTTAAGATTTGTCTCAGATTTATTTGACTCCTTTACATCGTACAACAGAAACAAAGAGGGCTGGATGCTTATGGAGCTGTTACCAGGAGAAAGCATGATGGACGGACACCGAGACTCTTCCTAGCTCAAGTCACGATCCAATATAGATGCTACAGTGTTGGTTAGTACGAACTACTCCTTTAAAATGGCTGGATAAAATTTGCGTGAAAATGTTGGCGGCGCGTTAAAGCGAGGAATAAAGTCATTAAAGTCATTAAATCAAAACTACTGTACAGCTAAAAAAAATATTTTCAAACGACTCAAAGCAGCAAACGAATGAGACCAAAAAATACAATCAAATAAATGAACAGCTTCACATAAATAGATCTGATCTGAACCCTGACGGGATCCTGTTAACTGGTCTCATGAAGCTGGTCCAGTTCTCTCATCACCCACAGCAGAGTGAAATCTGAGCATCATAATCACAGAATAAGAAGCTGCAGAAACACGAGGGATAAATATCCAGATGAAAGTTCAGGCTAAAGGAGAAAACACCTGTTCCTCTCACATTTTCTTCAAAATGAATTTTTACAATTTTTTACTTTACATTCTTCTTTTTTCCCTCGTGAGCCCAGTGAAGCCTCGTCTCCACAGACCGATGTGTAAATCACACCACTGTTTGTGGCCCCGTCAGGCCTCCGTACGTCAGGAAGGGCCACGATGGCCCTGCTCTGAACTACGTGGTCTCATGCACATCGTGGCATCATCGCGGGTTCTGCGTTCCTCAGAGTGGTGGTTGTGCATGTTCTTAGAAGCTGATGCTACATTTATGCAAGATGCAATTCAGCTCATGACCAGTGGGGGGCGGTATGAGAGAGAGAGTGAGTCAGCAGCAGTTCTCCATCACCACAAAGATGGTGGAAGGTTTGGACGTGAACTTTGTCTGAAATATGAGCTACGATGTCAGAGCTGCTGCTGATCTGCACTTCAACGACGCTGTCACTTCCTCCAGAGAGAAAGAGCGATGATCAGGCCCCAGTCTGACAGAACAACATGAAACAACATGAAACAACATGAAACAACATGAAAACAACATTAAACAACATGAAAACAACATGAAAACAACATGAAACAACATGAAAACAACATGAAACAACATGAAACAATATGAAAACAACATGAAAACAACATGAAAACAACATGAAAACATGAAACAACATGAAAACAACATGAAACAACATGAAAACAACATGGAACAACATGAAAACAACATGAAACAACATGAAACAACATGAAACAACATGAAAACAACATGAAACAACATGAAAACAACATGGAACAACATGAAAACAACATGAAAACAACATGAAACAACATGAAACAACATGGAACAACATGAAAACAACATGAAAACAACATGAAACAACATGAAACAACATGAAAACATGAAACAACATGAAAACAACATGAAACAACATGAAAACAACATGGAACAACATGAAAACAACATGAAAACAACATGAAACAACATGAAACAACATG
>JBBMJY010000008.1:19370478-19396587 GCA_037833715.1 Toxotes lorentzi | reverse complement strand
TGTGTGTGTGTGTGTGTGTGTGTGTGTGTGTGTGTGTGTGTGTGTGTGTGTGTGTGTGTGTGTGTGTGTGTGAGACGCTTACCTTCTCGTTGAGCAGGATGAGGCCTAACAGAGGCCGTGACATTGACCACTGGTTCCTACAATCCTCGAAGATGATGATGTTCAAAACTGTGGACAGCATCTGCACAACAGTCACAGGGTCAGTTTTAGTGTCACGGAGAGATGAAACGATCCAAACTGGGCAGATCAGGGATCAGCCAGACGTGCATCAGGAGAGGAACAAGTCAGACAGGTGCATCTGTACGATCTGGACTGAAGAGGGACATAAACGTACGAGCAGATCGTCTCACCTGTTGGATCATCTCCGGGTGCTGCTGCATGATGTGCAGGAAGCGATCGTCTGTCGCCATCGGAGTGGGACGCTTCTTTGTGGAGCGTGACAGCTGTTTGAACAGGTAGGTCACTATGTGGTCCAGACTGGAGCAGCAGCCTGTGCACACCATGGTATCTGAAAAACACACACACACACACACACACACAGATGTACCAACTGCAGTGATGTGAACACTCTTTAAATCTGAGTCTGACCTCTGGGTGTTTACCGAGAGCCGTGAGCCCTTCAGATATCGAAGACAGGATGTACATGACGACATGAGGCTCCAGACTGGCGATGAAGTTCATGTGGTCCTGTGTCAGCACTTCCAGCAGCGAGTAGAAGGACTGGCTGAGCTTAGGATAGTCCTGTGGGGACAGGAGAGTCAGGGTTAGTGTGTCAAAGCTCCGACATGACGGGAGTAAAACAGCGACTCGACTCGCTGAGGCCTGACGCACTCCGTGCTGTAGGTGACGTTCTGGATTAGAACTATGTGGAGCCTGTTCCTGTATCATCACTCAATGAACCATGGGCTTTTTTTTTAAACTTTCTGGATGTAGAGAAACTCAGGGTGGAGAAGTGTGTGGTGTCGGCTGCTTGGACTGTGGCTGATGTAAGTCGACTCTGTGGTGACGCCGCTAACTGTCAGAGGACATTTCACACACTGAATAAGAACAGAGCTGAACATACTAATAAGTCACTGTGGGGGATGGACAGCAGTAGTTTGATGAAGGTCTGTAAGGCGTTATCCAGAGCGTCATCGCCGTACAGACGGAAGACCCCGAAGTTGACGTAGTTTCCGCTGAGCACCGCCTTCAGCATGGCGAAACACACGCTGACCCCCTTCAGCTTCACTCCGTACACCTGGTCCTTCGGGACTTCGCCCAGCGTCAGTATTCGATTCCCTACATGAAGGAAGACAGAACAGAGGATGGGCTCAGAGCTGCAGGTTACAAACGATTGTTCAGTGGAGAAAACCAAAGGCACGAGATATTCAGCTCACAAGGACACGAAACAGGAGGAGGAGACACGTTGAAATAAAGAAAACAAATATAAATTCATTATTAAATCGTTATGTGTTCTGTGTTAATGTAAAAAATGAATTTTATTATTAGAAAACTCAAATATTAATATATAAAACAGTAATCCAGTTTGACTGAGGTGCAACCAGGATATTATTTTGTTGTCTGCAGTTATTAATGATTATTTATTGGTGATTATTTCTGTCAGAAGTGTGGAGTCGGGGCTTCTATCCTGGAGAACGTACCGTAGGTTGTGATCATCTTGCTGGTTTCTCTGAACAGCAGGATGCCGTTGGGTGACGACACATCGAACTGGAGCCTCTGGGATCTACAAACCGACCAAAACAAACGGGTCAGTCATCCAAAATTTACCATCAGACCCCAGAAAGATTAATTAATGATTAATGATGATGTGATGCTGAGTTTTCATCATACGAGAATCATCTGTTATCACGTAAAGCATCTTCCACTCAAGCCGCTCGGCTCAGTTAAAACACTTGGTGCGTTTGCCTGTTTAGTTCAGTTTGTTTACGCTGGTTTGAAAAGCTGCCAATCAAAGTAAACCAGCGGACTGAGAACCTGGTTCAAAGTGAACTCTGATGTGGTTCGACTGAGATGTGACCTTGAAAATCTGAAATAAAGAATCATTTTAGGGAGAGGCGACTGTTTTTCCCACAGGATGTGAATGCAGCACGCGTCAGCCTCTGCAGACTCAGCTGTGCTTCTGAGCGTCTTCACCTGTTGTGAACGAGTTCAGCCATTAGCTTGAGGACAGGTGTGGTGCATGCTGGGTCATGGTACCAAAGCTCGATGGCCCGCTGTAAGATGGGCATGTAGGCTGGATATCTGCAGGTCTGGGTTAAGGACAGTTGTCAGTTCTGTTTCTGTTCAGTCTTGTTGTTCTGTCCCTCAGTTTAATGACAGACTAGTGTGTGATCCTGCCGTTCAGGTGTCAGCTGTAAGGATACATCCAGTCGAAGAGCATCATGAAGCTGGTCTTGGCGTTGAAGGCGAACGCGATGCCTCGCAGGTCTCGGACCAAACCCACCAAAGTCCTCTACAGGAAACAGCAGAGGAAGAAGAACAGTGTCAGGTTTCTCTGAGAGCAACTAAAGCTGTGATCACTGACTGACTGTGAAGAATCAGAGCCTGAGATCTGATGTGAAAACTAAGACCCAGACAAACACAACCAACATGAACAACATAGACATGCAGTCTGGTGGACGTGTGTGTGTGTGTGTGTGTCAGTGTCACCTTGGCTTCCTGCTCATTGAAGGTGTTCGTGCTCAGCATCTGAGCCACAGCTTCAAACGCAGCCGTCAGGGGCAGCATGAACTGTTCAAACTGGTCTTCGTCCTCGCCTTCACACAGACACACACAAAATAAGGACGTGTACACATTCAGGTTTTTCCTGTTCATTGCAGCTTCAACAACGTCAACATGAACTCTTCCTCTGATTTTCAAACCAGCAGCTGCTCTGGAACCTCTTCAAATCTAAGTTCAAGTCCTAAATGATCCATCGACAGTTTCTGTGACAGAGGAAACGGGTCACACAGCTGCACAATCGTTCTTCGTGCTCTGAAGCACCGAATTGAATTGGTTAGGAGACTAAAATGCTGAAGTGAGAAAAGATCGTCTACACGCAGCAATTACAAAAACATCAGGTGATGGTCAGCAGGTAATTCTGTCCCATGGTTTTTGGTTCTTGTGTTTCCAGTAGAAACGAGCGGCTGATGGTGATTGGCTCTGCCTCCCTGACTCTGCTAAAGAATGTATTTACCTAGATCGACCATCAGCAGGCGTCCCAGTGCCGTGTAGAAGGTGGTCCGACATCTCATGTCACTCAGATTTGACTGGTTGTTCACTCCGAGGAAGGAGAAGTGCTCACTCTGACGCAGCAACACACACACAGGACAGGGAGAACAGCACAGTCTGATTGTAAAAAATAAACCCACGGTGGCGTCGGTCTAATGTAAAGTATCCGTGATGTACTCACTGTGTGGTTATTCAACATGAACTGGACAGCACTGAGCTTCACCAGCTTCCTCACACTGCTGTACGTGCACAAGCATGAAGTCAAGAAGAAAACACAGACCCAGGAACATATCAACACTTCATTTACACTCACACCTGCAAACTCAGGTGGGATGGAACAGGTGTCATGTAAGGTCAAATGAAAAGGAAGCACAGGTATGAACAGAGGGAAACACATGTTTGGATTGATTGATTGATTTTACATCGAAAACATCGCCTGTGCTGTTTTAAGCTGGGTCACATGACTGTTATGTTTCAGACTCTGATCATTGATTTGTTTATGGAAACAAACTACGTGTGTGTGTGTTTTCCCTCCTTTCGCTGAGCCAGTTCATGACAACATCAAATAGAACACACACACACACACACACACACAAACACACACACACACACACACACACACACACACACACACACACACACACACACCACACACACACACTCTAAGACACTAATGAAGGATATCCTAACGAGAGGTCGTTCAGCAGCTGCAGGGTCTTGGAGGTGATTGGTTCACACTGGCCCCAGTACTTTAAATTAGTAATGCTGAAAAACAGAATGAAGTTTACATTGACTCAATAAACAACAAGATTTATTTACAACTTTATCATATTTGATCGTTACATGAGCTGTGACTAAAAGTTGCATTAAAATCTAGTAAGTGGACCTTGAGTTAAAGGTTGTTTTGTCAACCAACATGAAAAGTGTTTTTATTTCATTGTTTCATGTTTGTTTTCACTAATTAGGTTAAATAAAGATTATTATATTTTCAATTTAAGCTTCTGATTTGATCTTTTCTATTTTCCATCAGGATTTTAATCCATTTAATATTTTTACATTATTACATTATGTCCTGATTATCCTGAGGATTTTATTTTCTCTTTAAATTTTCCATTTTCCCTTTTAATTCTAATTCTGGGTCAAATTATCCTCCATTATTTATTGTTTGGTGACGAACACAGTGTTAAATGCAGGGAACTATTCAGCCATCTTTATTTTTGTTACTCACATTTTCCCTATAAAGACACTGAGGACCATCGTCTCGTCATTCAACCCCAGAACTTCTGATAGCCGTCGATAAAGCTGCACAAACACACAAACATTGTGCACAACAATGTGAACAGTCACACAACCATAAAAATACACATTCAAAGGAACTATAATATTTCATATCTAAGAGACAATGAGATCTAAAGACGCTCTATGTCTGTAAGGGAATATCACCTGTGATCACATTAGCTGTGATCAGTTTAGGTGATCTTAACATAACGTAACACACATGGCTGCATTAGCTGCTCACATTAAACACTCTGTTTAGCCGGATGCTGTCAGCTGTGCTTTTCTTTGACAGTAAATTAAATCACAACCTTGAGACTGTGACTGGGGGGAAGAATGATGGACAGGAAGCAGAGGAGCAGGATGAGACAGAGCCGGTAACCTACAGTAACACTCGACTAACAGCGGGAGGGAGACGACAAACGGAGCACGAGGGGCCTGAGATCTGAGGATAAAGAGCTGGGGGGCCCGTCTGCAGCTGGGGAGCAGATGGTTAAGTTGACAGGAAACAGGGCCCACATGACACTGACGGCACAGTGTCATACAGATGCTGGTTCTCGTTTGACTGTTACATGTTTGCGGTGATTTGCTTCGCTGGAGCCGCTTTTTCACAACAGAAACTTAACAACCTGTAAAACGGACAAGAACCTGTGAGGTCTGGTTCTAGGTTCTGGGTCTCCACCATGATACACAGACCAGAACATTTTGGGTTTATGCTTTTTAAAAGCATAAACAGAGACAAACATCATCATGACCCCGATGACTGCAGAGCAGAAACCGAGCCGAGCACGGCCACGTTTCTGTCTGATGATGACTGAACAGGGAACATCACCTGTACAGCAGAGTGGAACACGCCTCCCTGTAGTGCTCAGCTACACAAACATCATGTTTCATTAATGATGAAAAGGAGCCGTTACATGGCCCCGCCCAGGGCGGACCAGAGCTTGGGTTTGGTATCACCTCCTGAGCTGAAACCAGATTTAGTTCCAGGAACTCACCATGAGGCAGACGGAGAACAGAGGAAACAAAAGCAGAAGGCGAGACCAGGACTCGGTAAGTTACAGCTGATCAGTTCCATCACAGCTGATCCAGCTTATTAACAGAGCTGAAACTACACTACACATCGTGGATTTAGACTCTGTGATGGCACTCTGGGGCAGAGGGGGCGGGGGGGTTGCACCAAACCAGACACGCACATGTGCAGACAAACTAGTCTCTAGGTGGCTCCACTTATCTGTTCACATTTTGCAGTTTCTGCTCCAAACAAAGAGAACACACTCAGTCAGTCAGCGTGAAGCCGTGACTCCACTACACAATAGTACAACGTGAGCAGTACCACACCGAGACTGTGCGACTCTATAGAAACTGCTGCAGTCAGCACCAGCAGACACCAGTGTTCAGGACAAAAGACCTGCTCATTCCCATCAACCTGGCCCCCCCACTAACAGCGGACATGCAGGGTTACTGAGGGAGGGACAGCAGGGTGTGCAGCCAGGTCGGGGTTAATTTAACACTGATGCTGCCGACAGCTACAGCAGCAGCATCGCAGTCAAAAGTCGTGCTTACCTTTGATGATTTCTGCACCTGGTCACCAATGTAGATCTTTCTGAACTGTTCGAAGAAGCTGAGCATGGCCAGCTCCAGTCTCTCATTCCCGGCCTGAGCGAGCCGAGAGTCGGTCAGATTCATGAGCTGGAGCACCCTGAGACGAACAAAGACAAAGGGTTTTTACAGGCCACGTATAATCTGTTTGTATTTTTAATCAGGAGGCTGATCAACTGAGCATAAAATAAGCTTCATACAACAGGTTGTTACGGATTAGAAAAGTTCAAATTCATTAAAACCTTCCGCAAACGAAATAATGAAAATTAGGTCGGGGGTTTCAGTCAACAGAAGATCACAGCATTTAACTGCAGGAACGTACGATGGTAGAAAAGCTCCCACAGAAACACAGCTGATAAATATTTGATTGACATCTTCAGAAACAAACCATAAACAGAAAGTATCATTCACTCGGCCATTCTTGGTTCTTACCGACAGACTAACTCTCCGTCCATAGCGTCCTGCTCGTCTGTACTCGCAAACGACACCCGTCCGCCGATCACCGCCCCGATTATATAAACCAACCACGTCAACCGACCTGTGCACACAGGCAGAGGAACCATCAGTCAGACAACAACACGTAAAAACAAGAGCCCGATGATCAGTGTGTTAATGTGTCAGCAGCACGTACCCTCCTGCACAGTGATGTCTGCGGCGCTCGAGTTGGTGGACTGGAGCAGCTCCTGGTAGGTCTGTGCCGCCTGGTCGAACAGCTGGACCAGCAGAGCACACGTCTTCTCGTACTCACACCTCCCGATGGTGGATAACTGGTCCAACTGCTGCTGAACGAGGCCGGCGTCATCCAGAGGGTCTTCTAATCCGTCTCTGTGGAGCAAACACGTTTGGACACACTGATTAATAATTAACAATAAACACATGGGTAAATTAAAAATAAATAAATAAATCAACTATGATAGAAGAAGAACCAGTCAGTCCTAGTCCACTAAAATAAAAGCAGCAGAGTCCAAAGCTGCACAGACAGAGAGAAGTCTCCCCTCAGACAGAGGTGTCTGACTCAACACACTGGACTGGTGCTATGATATGAAGCTGACTGTGTTTAGTTATTTGTGATGTAAAGCCTCAGCAGAAGTCACCTGAGGATGACGTGGACGGACTCCAGCCGCGATGTGATGTAGGCCTTGGTGACCTCTGGAGTGTAGGTTTCCAGCAGATGAGGTTCAGTGGCTTTAACGTAAGGGACCGATGCTGCCAGACGCTGCCACAGACTCAGCAGGTAGTGAACGCTGTTGGGTGCAAACTCCCAGTGCTGACACACAGGAGAAGAACAGGTGAATGACTGAGAAAACTACTGGACCACTGTCTGCAATGAACCTGACTCCTGATGCTTATTACAGCCAAACAACTTATTCAGGTTCACTGGAAGGAGGAGACTGATGAGTTATTAAATCCCTGCACCTTAAAACTGATTTTACAGTTTAATACTGATCAATCAAAGTCCCAGCATCATCATGAACACCATCTCAGAGAAATCACAGTGTTTTTCACCATTGTTATCTACATTTTTTCTTTCAAATAAATAAATAAATTTGACAGAGTGAAGCAGTCCGCGCCCACCTGCAGACTGGTGACGGTGAAGTTTGCTATGAGTCGAATAACTTCAGGGTAGTTTTCTACTTTGACCAGCTCCCCGAGCTGGTAGTTACTCTTCAGCCTCGCCAGCAGACGACAGAACTCATGGTAGTTATTAGGATCCGGCAAACACTGCAACACAAAATGTTTCACAGCGTCAGACAACAGCTGGTAAAAAACGGAGCCAGAGAAATGAATGTGTGTTACTGACCTGTGGGTTCGCTAGTATCCTCTTCACTCCGTCCACCAAATGTGAAAGAAACTTTGCTCGTTCTGCGTTGTTGAAGAGAGACCTCCTGACAGAGGCTATCTGAACTAGACATGACAACACCTGCACACACACACACCACGAGTTAGGAACATGGTAGACTTCAGCGGCATCAGGTGTCTAAAAGTTTTAGTACTAAAAACTAAAAAAGAAAGAATGTTTAGTATGTATATATATAGAAGGTGACTTACCAATGGGGAGAGGGACGGAGGGATGGAATGATATAAATTGAAAAAGAGCTGCAGGGTGGAGGAATCAAGAAACGCTGCAGGAGAGAAACAGAAGAGAGAAGTTGCCAGAGCCAGTTCAGCACACGTTGATGTTTAAGTTTATCATCACATGAATCTGCATCAGCTTCACAGGAAGGTTGACTGAGATTCACTCAAATCTTCAGGCACCAACTGCAATTACACAAATATACAAATCACTAGCACAGCCACTGAACTAACAACAATGAAAACAACTGTACAGCTACAAAACAAACCTGTGGCCCCTTTTTAATGTAGTGAAAACGGAAATGAACAAATCCAGTGGAACCATTGACCCGTCCTTCCTTCAGTGGACTAGTCTGCCCGGGATGACTCTCAATTCACTATTATGTTTTAATAATAGTGAATAATAATAATATGACAGACGATTAAATTCAATGTTATAACACTGTCGGGGACATTCACAGCCAAGTCTCCACATTCACTGCAGCTACCTGATCTCCATGACGTGGGGATCTGAACGGTGCAGAGGTCGTCCGACGACTCGTCTGTGGAAGTTCCTATAAAGTCGTAGTTGAGGCAATTGTAGCTGAGTTTGAGCAGCTGCATCAGCAGACCATGTTGAGATTCATCATTCAGGTTCAGGTTCTTCCCCGAGGCCTGAAAACCAACACAAGACAACACAGCGGCCTCAGCTTCCAGTGGTTTACTTCTCTCTGCGCTGATTAAAACAAGCTGCTCAGTCATTTTTCACAGCTGCTGCCCTGAGTTCATTCTCTCTCTCCAAGCTTATTTCTGAAGCTCCATCAAATTCTGATCCTTTCTTCATTTTGCTCCATCTGTGCCAATAAAATGACATTATTCACAACTTGTTGCTGCAGGTTCAGTGTGAGCAACAGGTTTGCTGAGGGCAATGATTCCAAACCTGAAAGTGAAAGCAGCTCGGCGAAGCTTCAGGATTTTGACAGACGCTATTATCAGCTGTTCTCCAGATGCTTTTATTTTGAAGCCGAAGGGAAGGAACCCACCTGGTGCTTTGCTGCTAACTTTAGCGGTGATGCGTGTGTGTGTGTGTGTGTGTGTGTGTGTGTGTGTGTGTGTGTGTGTGTGTGAGATGTGTAACATCTGTCTGTAACTGCAGCATATCGGAGAGTGAATCAGTGACTGAGCTTCACCTGCTCTGGTCGTTATTTGAAGCTCACACACACACACACACACACACACACACACACACACACACACACAGGTTCCAGGGAATTATGAAATCAGAGATGTATGATTTTGTCTGGCTGTCACCTGTGAGATAAACGCACCTGTTTGAGGAGGTTGCAGGACAGAGTGAAGATGTCGAAGAGGGAGGAGTCTCTGAATGACGATGCTATCTTCCTATGTTTGGTCAGGGGATGTGTCGTGTCGGCCTGAGGAGGAAACAGACGATGTAAAACATTTTTAAACACAACACAGAGAGAGAAAAATCACAGGTGAGAGAGAGTGAGCGTACCTGATTGATCTCATTGGTCAGCTGGGACAGAATGGTCACCCCGATGATGCAGTGTTCAACACTATCCTGTAAATACACAGATACACATCAACAACTCAGCTCACAGTCACATGTGGCGTTACACAAAGCCCCTGCTTCTGCAGGTCTTTTTTACCACACGATCAAACACACACTCACCTGCAGAAAGCGCGTCACATCTGCGATGACGTTTCTGAAGACGTAGTCATCTTTCTGACAGTCGAACCAGCCCAGTTTGGTGATCCTGGCGTACAGCTGGATCAAAGCCTGGGTCACAAATGCCGCTAACTTCGGCCGCGTAGCCAGATAATTCAGCACATAGTTCCCTGTATCGCAAACGTAATAACATCAGCTTTGTGAGACTGCAACAGCTCGTGTCACCTCGTGTGACTTCATCCAGGTCTCAGTGTTTAGAAACTTCAAATGCAGGGAGACAGTATGAATCCAGGACTGTCACATACGATACAAGCAACAGCCAGTGTGTTTATAACCAACTGTTTAGATGCACTTCAATGCACTTCCAAACACACTGGGTAATTTGAAAGAAAGAAGAATCTAAATATCAGCAGTGGATGCAAACAAACATTCATTCTCATTTTCTTTAATTTGTGGTGGTTTTGGTGAAGACCAAGGTTTTTAATATAACACCCATTAAAAATGCATGGACACAGCCACACAGGGTCCAGTGCAGCCCACACTGATCAAACAGGCCATTGTGCAGCAGAACACCACACTCATGAACACAAACTGAGAGCCTAAAGTCCGACTGTTTATTCCCAATGAATCAAAGTTTTCCCTACACGTCACTCACCTCCTCACTACGCTACGTGTTTTAACTTCTGATGTCATAATCTGTTTACGTAAGTGTTTCCCCTACCATTATATTAGAGGGTTTTTTAAACGCTCCCAGGGTGAAGAGGGCAACACTCGCTCTCCTGTGATTCAAATGCTTCTTCATGTGGCACAGGCACAATGAAAGCAGAGGAGAGGCTGTGCATTGCAGTTAGAGCACTGCTGTGTCTAATCCAGCTGTGTAAGAACCAGGTTAAGGTGTGAGATACTCACGGATGTCAATGCGTTGCTCGAGGGGTAGAGGGTTGCTGGTTCGAGATACCAGTTTAGACAAACAGGTGGCTGCAAGAAGCTGGGAATATGACGACTGTGACGAGAGAGAAACATCAGAACATCAGAACATTTTCAAGACAATATAAAGAACATCTTGAGTAGTAACTGAGTACTGATGAAAGCAGCTTGGTAAGAACTGCTGGTTAAAGAATATTTATGAGCTCTGATAACATTTCACTATATACAGAACTGTACTGTAAATCTGGCTGATTTAAAACGCAGTCAGACAGACGCTCTTGACATTGGACACAGAGCAAAGCTGAGGTGAGGAGGCACATGGAGACTGTTTCAGGACTGATGGAAAAGAGGAGAGTCATTTGTCCTGATTAGCAATAATCATCATCATCGTTCCTTAATTTCAGCAGGAAAAAACCCCAAACTAAACACACGATTAGTTTATAAAATCTGATGCCAATAATCCAGAGAGACAGTGTGACAGGGGCCATTGTGCTGCCTACAGTACTTTCAGTGAGCAAACTTCTCTGCTTCCTTCTAGAGACTCGTCTGAGGACACTCACACTGCCTCTCTCCAGCAGTAGTTGACATTTGCTGAGACAGTCGGGGCTGTTGGTGAACTCCACCAGAGCTTTCTCTGCCTGGTGTCGGACGGCGGTGTCGGTAGTCTCATACAGCTGCTTACACAGGATCTCCAGCTGGGCAAGGCCCTAGATAAACACAGAAACATGGAAGACGCAGCTTATCAGTGACCAACAGACTCGTCTGACCGACACACTCAAGATTTCACAACCAGACCAACTTGTAGGAACAGAGGGAACATCATGGTCTTCACACATTCACACACGAACAGAGACAATCATTTTACCCACGGCTGACAGTTTACCCCGGGGGGGGGGTCGTCACTGTGGGAAACTTCCTTTCAACAATATTATTATTTACAATTACTGTTATAAAATGCATTTGGAGCAGACAGGACAGAGGGGTCAGCAGTTTTCTTACAGAATAAACATATACAAACATTTCAAAACAACACATATGTTTAATGGTAGCAAGCTCCATTCAAGTGACACACAGGGAAAGTGCTGAGTCATGCACAGTCACAGCGAGATGCCAGTTACTGATGAATATCTTCAAAAATGGTGGAGCCACAAGGTGGAGCCCCACAGCCTCTAACAACATTAGAGGCTGTGGGGTCTGTGGAGGTCTGGATTTAGGGGGGGGGTCAGGGAAGGGTCTCCATCTGGTGGTGCATTCACTGCTCCCTGCATCGGTGTCAGGAGTCTAGAGCACAGCGTGTTTATGGGGAGAACAAGTGATGAGGTGAGGAGCCATGTTAACTGCAGCAGGTATGACACAGTCTTACATCATATCTGTTCACCGTGAAACTCTGCTGGCCTCAGATAAGAGCTCAGCACCAAACCCTGCCTGGACACGAGCCATCTGCTGCACCAGAGGAAGCCAAACTCTCAACACTTTAGTTTATAGTTCACACTGATAAGGACGCATCAGAGCGAGCTGGAAAACATATGCAGGCAGAGCAGTGGGGCAGGGTGGTGACGTGACGGCCCGACGCCATGATAACGTGGTTCAAACGTCATCACAGACTGCACACACACTGGACCAAACATATTTATATGGTCATAGTCATTGTTCCGTGAGCACAGAGATCGTCTGTGGAAACATCCGGATAAAAAGGATCGTGTTCCAAAATATCAACAGGCGATTAAAGTCAAATACATGTTCGTTTCATCCCATGGACTGAAGCATAAACTGGTCCCTTCAAACAATGTACACGCTGGGTTTCTGAGGCCACTGCACAAACTGCATCATGTAAACAGTCTGGGCGGCACTGAGCTCAGCCTGACAGCCTGACACCTGTTCATACACCACCTGTAAAATGTCGTGAAAACCAGCTTTTTACAATGTGCACAGAAAAAAATGACTTTCAGTCAAAAATGAATGAAGATGAAAGCAGCTGCGTTAACGTGTCTGTAACGTTCACGTCTCTAACATGTGGACGATCACACGGTGGGACTGTTAGCAGAAAGTGTCCATCATGGGCTTTTTGCAAAATGACGCCTGAATCCCTAGAATTAAAATCAAGATTTGATTTTGTGCCAGTAAATAAAAAGCCGGAGTGAGCGGTGTAGCCTGAGGCACAGAAGACGTGAGCGTCCTGTAACTGGCCTCACAGACCAAACGTTTCATCAGATGAAGATAATGAATAAAAAGACTGAAAGACACTAAACTCAGTTACAGAGAACTCAACCTGCGAACTGATCTGCAAAATGACACACGAAGCATTTGAACCAGTATCTGTGTCAGAGATGTGACCTGCCGTTCCCTCAGTGAACGGCAGGTCACAGTTCAACAACCACAGGTCTGTGAGGAGGCTTCAGACAGCAGCAGAGATGAGCAGCAGCTTCATTAAACCGAACACAACGTGCTCATGTTTGAGGCAGCCAGTGTCAGATTATTTCCACCAGAGCAAACCAAAAGAATGAGAGACGGAAACAATCCAACGGCGGCGAGTCTCAGACAAAGCTGCTTCTCATCCGACTGACGACGGTTTCCTCAATTAATCGATCAATCTTTCAACTGACAGCTGACATCAGAGTCAGCGCCGAACCCACGGACACTCATGCTGTTTACCAGGACTAAAACAGAGGAAAACAAGACGCCTTTGTATTTCACAGACTGAAAACAGTCAACTAATTCATCAATTATCAGAACAGTTCATCGACGAGTCCATTAACTGACCAATCGTTGCAGCTCCACTTCAAATATCGTGTTTCATCCAAGTTGATTATTAGTTGATTGTAAGAAAATTATAAACTTTCTGTCAATCTGAAAACTACCTGTCCTGCCCAGCAGATGAAATGATTAGTTGATCAGCAGAGAATTAACCATTTTGGTAACTGATTAACGGTTTCAGTCATCTTTTCTTTTTCTGTCTTGTGTGATGAGAAACTGAAATTTTTTTGTTTTTTTTACAGTTGGTTGAATAAAATGCTTGAAGACGTCACCATGATATGAATATACAGTCAACTCTCACATATTTCCCATCACACAGTTTGTTTTCTGCCTTCTTCAGAGTTACTGCGCTGCAACTGTCTGAATTCAAAAGTCTTCAGTGGACACAACCTCCAAACAATCTACAGCTGTGTCGGTTGGTTAGTTGCATCAAACTGAACTGACACGTACTGTTGCATGCATTAAACTTCAGGCTGGAATCAGTGCAGTCACATAAACAGCTCTCAGTATTAAAGAAATAATGACTTATAATGTGTGAAATCATGAAAACCGGGTTCAACACACACAGATGTGAGAGCAGGATGAGTTTAACGGACCTCTGCCTCGTCTGTGCACCAGGAGCTTAAACATTTATCAACCACATCCAACGGTGCCTGTTACATATTAACAGCTCTGTTCAATAACAGCACTCCATAGATATGACTCAATCTAAACCTAAACAGAAATACACAGAAACTGGAGACAAATTCCTTGTATGTACAAACACACTTGGCCAATAAAGCTGTTTGGGATTCTGAGTATACAACCAAGGTGTCAGTTTCTTTACGCTGTCAAAGATTTCTGCTGATTTGGGATCAAACTTTACTTTTCCTGACGTGAAACATTAGAAACTTTAGAAGAAACATTTGACAGTGCTGCAAGTCCTGGGGAGGCAAAACACAGAAGAGCGGCCAGCAAACCAGCTGCAACAGGCAAACGCTTGGTAGTTAACAGATTCAGTGTCTCATCTGTTTGAGGCCAGAAAACTGTGGAAAAAATGCCCATCACACATTTCCCAGAGTCCAAGCTGAGATACAGAGATAGAAAATAATTCACCTGGGATCTTAAACATTTTCCCAGCTTGGGATCAATAAAGTATATCTATCTATCTATCTATATGGTATAAAACAGAAAAAAACAGCAGGTCCTCAAACCCAGATGTTACCAACACTTTTCTAAAGGATTTTACATTTTACATTATCAGGATGAACAAATATTCAGTTTAGCTCATGAGAATCTTTTTTTCCTCATGTTGTGAAAGTAGTTCTAAATCCTAATTCATAGTATGTCTTTGATTATGTTACATATACTTTATTATCAGTTATATTGGTCTATATTGATGCTACTTTCTGTTATTTAAAATTTTCATACATGCAGCAGCAGCCTGGGCAGGAAATAGCCAGAGAGAGAGAAGAGTTTAAAAGCCTTTTCAACGTGCAGCAGAAAGAATTTTTTTTTTTTTAATCTACGTAGTTTGAGGATCCTGGAAATATCTTCAGAACAGAGATAAATGAAGAGGAACCACTTTCTGGGTTTCTCACACATCAACGGGCCTTAATTTTCTCTCTGTAACTGGAATAAAATAAATCATAACAGGCACAAACACAGGATAGTTTAGATTAGATTAGATTTCCTGACTGTTTGTGCCGTCCTTCACCAAGTGATGCTAAAGTTCAGTTTTAAAAAAATGACAAGGGTTGAAAACCACATTCAAAAATATCTTTTTTGGAGCTGAAACCATTCGTCAATTCATTGATCACCACAAAATTAATCCGCACTACTCGGATAATCGATTAATCTTTCCGGTCATATTTTTCCAGGAAAATGACAAACACGTGGATTCACTGTAAAGTGACTCAGTTATGATTTCAGACATTAAACAGATCAAACAGTTTATTGATTGACAGAGAAAATAGGTTTATCAATACAGGGAATAATCCGTAGCTGCAGCCATGAACATGACAGTTCGTGTCATCCTGTGAATGATGAAAATGGGATGAAATTATGATCTTATTCAGGGATATTTCCCCCGGTCTGATCTCGATCCGTTCTTTGAAGCTCATGTGACAAAGCAGAATAAAAAGGTAATAAAGCTCGTTTGGAAAACTTCCAAAGAAAGTGTCAGTGATGCAGCTCCTCCATGCTGCACAGCCCTGAGCAGCTGCTTTCGCTTTCTGCCATGCAGCCTGAAGCTGCTCATGTTCACCACCGACTACCGTCAACTATCTTTCATTTATAATTCGCATGTACACTGCTTGATTTGGGATGTCGGTCAGAATAAAGTTAGTATTCATAAAGTTCCTCTGCTGAGCTGCAGAACAACACAGGTAGACAACAACAACATAGAGTCAGCTCTGACTGAGACAGCAAGCTCCTTCCTTTCTCAGGACATTATGGAGCAGCAGAGACAGGTAAAAGCACTGAGGACAAACCTCGCAGCTAAACTTCACCCGCTGCACCCTCTCCTCCTGACTCCCAGACATGTGTCGGGGCAGCTAGCTTCAGGCAGCCTAGCTAAACAAAACAGCACTGCCTGGTTACGCACATAAACAACCCCGGTGTAAAATCCCCGGTGTCCTCAGCTCAGAGTTTACCATCTCCGGCAGCCGTGGGACAACAGCCGCCGGCATGAAGCCGGATTTACGGACCAACAGTCCAACAACCCGACTCATGTTTTCAAACGGACTCGGGCGGGAGAAGTTGACGTCTAGGTTGAAGCTAACATTAGCCTAGCTTGCTAAAGGGTCAGCTACCTTTAGCTCAACAGCGCAACAAGTAAATTTAAACTTGTGGATAAAAGGCGCCGGAGAATAAGTCACCGTGTGAGTCTACGGCATGGTAAATGTTCACACTGTGGTACACACTGGCGCCAAACTGACAGTTAACCCGTTCGTGTTAGCCTCACAGCTATCGCTCCGCGGCCAATCCGTTGGTGTTTTATTGTTTACTTCACTAAAATACGCCGATAGCCCGCGCCGTCGTCCCGGTGGTGATGCGCGTTCAACCGGCACGGACACCGGGGATCCAGCAAACTCTGACTCGCAGCCTCCGTGGCTTCTGTTCTCGTTTTCCAGCCTGAAAACCCCCTCACAGCTAACACAAGCTAACCCTGCATCCAGCAGCCTGAGCAATGACAGCAGGCCACAAGTCAACACAGGCGGCCACATCCTTTCTTTTACCGCCGGACAGCACCAGCGCGGCCGCCTCCTGCACGCAACGGCCGCGCACAGCTTCCGTGCCGGGAACACAGCACCCGAATCCGCGCTCAGACTCATTTTCAAGCTCCCGGAGAAACTGTCGGTTACAAAAACATGAAACCTCTGCTTACCTGCACATGATCCGCCATTTTTCTCCATTTCATGCACCTCTCACTCCCCCGCTTATGGGTATGGAGAGTGACAACAGCGCCCCCCCAGGCAGCCCCTGGAATAACTCCCCATTCATTTCAGTCTGCAGATAAACACGAGACTTGATGCAACAGCAGCGACTTTCCAGAGAGAGTCACCTGAACTACACTTCATTCATGTGGTTCTCAGGTACTGTACTGCAGCACACTTCAATATTTTCATTTCATGCTACTTTATGCTTTTTACTCCACTAATTTATTTGAAATTTTGATCATTAGAATTTACATCAGAAAGCTTATATATTATTTAATATGATTAAATTGAATATATAATATATATTACTCTACTCTTCTACTCCACCAGAGACGTAGCTGTAATTGTACTGTAATAAGTAACTATTTTAATAATTCATCGTTAATTTAAAATCTTTGTTCAATCACAAATATTTTGTTGGGCCCAACATCTTAAATGTGAGGATTTTCCACTGTCCGTTGTCTTAACATCACAATAAGTTGGAAATCTTTGTGTCCTGTATTTATCAGAGCTGAGTAACTGTGATGGACATTTTCCATTTTCAGATGTTCATTGAGAAAATATTACAATTAATCAGATTAACCAGGTTAATCAGTTATGACAATAATATTTAGTAGTAGCAGCCTTAAACATTAGCTTCACCTCCACCAGCTACACATTAAAATGCTTCTTACGTATTAATGCATCAGTCATAATTATGCATTAACATATGATTTTCTGCATTATTACCACTTTTACTTTTGATACAAGTACATTTTACCTCTGCATATTTACTTGAGTGATATTGTCAGTGCTCGTAATGGAGTATTTTTATTTTGCAGTATTTCTACTTTTACTGAAGTAAAATACCTGAATACTTCTTCCAGCACAGGTTTGTAAATTTAAACAAATAGCAGTTAAACAGTCCTTCTCGTTTTTGACCGTCTGTACACCAGAATATTTCAGGGTATTGAGGCATTTCATGGAAAATTAACTCTTGTGAATTCATTAGAATTTGAACAGTGAAGAAGAAAATGGGAAGAACAGCAGCTTTCTGCTGTGTGAGTTAATATGTTTGTCCTCCAAAACTAAGACATAACATCTGATTCACAGAGGTTAGTTTGAAATACATACGTACATGTTTAATTTTGGCTTTGACAAGATCTGATCAAACTGTTTTTCTTCAAACTTCAGAAGTAATAGTTAGGTACATACTGTGAGGTATTAGTCCCAGTATTAAATCTCAGATGCGAAAGAGTTAGTGGAGAACACACTGTAAAACAAACTGAAATAAAACCAATATTCTGTATTCTACCATTAGTATTGATGAAGTGGAGTGATCAGTAAAATCAAACCTCTGGACTTCCACATCCACTGAGTAATCCACTTTCTCATTATTTATTTATAAATCATTTTATTTGTATTATATATTATACATATATAATTATCTCTGTATTTTAGGAGGACATGCTCTTTGTGTTGCACTGAACCAACGTGTTCTAAAAACAATAAATAAAGTTCATTTTAAAAATCACCAGAACTTGTCGCCGCTGTCTCCTCGTGTTGTCATGTTTCTCTCTGCCGACAGAGGGCGACACATCACCTCTCCACCGGAAGTGACGAGTTCTTGTTCCGGCAGAGCAGGAAGTTCTCGTTCAAATAAAACGTCTTTGAGTGGCAACACAAATCCTTTGTAAAGGTTGTGTTGTGATGCTCCTTTCCGTGTTTGTGTCTGTGGAGATTTAACGATAAACGTCGCTGAAGTCGTAGAATAAATTCGTGTTGTTAAACCGCCTTCGGGTAGTGATCGGTGGTGCGTTCCCGTGCCGTCGGAAAAAGTGGGACTGTGAGACATGAACATGCAGTTAGGTGCGTTCACAGACATGTGGTACTTTTTGTGAAGTATACTCAGGTTATTGTCACAGAGGAGGGTGTGTGTGTGTGTTGTGCATGTGCGTTCATATTTTTGTGAACTGCACGCATAATCTGTAATCTCTTTCTATGAATCTATAGTTGTGTACCGTACCGTTCATTTAGTTCGGGAAATGAATGGAGACGATAATTGAGGGCTGAGGTGTTTCACCCATGACATGTAGTAACAGGAGCCTCTTTATCAGAGTATGTTAAACTAAACAGAAAATGTTCACAGCGTCCTTTATCATATATATATATATCATGACCTATGACAGAGATGACCCTGCTTCATTGTCCATGGTGGATGTGTTGTTGTTCCTCACTGTGGCCACTGGAGGGCAGCAAACACTCATGACTCTGAGCACAATCAGAACGACCGTCGGCATCCAGACGACAGCAGCGTCTCTCTGTAGACGCTGAAACTTGCTCTGAACTGCCCTTTCATTTCTTTTCATCCCCAAGGGAAATTCACAGTTCCAGCAGTGTCCAAAAATAGGCATGCAAACAAATGAGTGCAATGTAAAGTGTACATCCTGCTGCTTGGTACCGAGCAGCAGGATGTTGAAGTGCGTGGCGACCAAGTTCTTGTGAGCAGTGAACAGTACAGAGTCTGGCACAGAACTGTAAGGAGCGTTCGTGCTACCGATGCCTTCTTCTTGATGCTGCCTCCACCGCTGCATAGAAGAGGGATTCATGTTTTCTAACAGACATGAAAAGAGGTTCCTCCGTGAGAAATGACTGATCCCAGTTTTGTGTTGAGAAGCTCCACTTTATCTCGTCTGATCTAGCACAGGGTAGAAAGCTCCTTTATCTGCCCTTTTCTCAGCAGCCGTAGAAAAGCAGTGAAGTGCTCCACTCTTGACCTTTAGCTGAGGCCTTCCTGCTGTGCTGCAGTATCACATCGCTCAGCTGTGTTTAGCTTCTCATCAACTGAGTCTCGTCTCTGCGCTCGGTTAATGTTTGAGGTAAAGCTGAATCAGAATCTGTCCTTTGGTGTGTGTGTGTGTGTGTGTGTGGACTCCTGGTACACTGGCATGTATGTAAATAAAAGTGAGCATGGAAGCTTTTCCCATCATTGTAAATGGCTGATAAGAATTAAACACACTCTCCTCATTAAGATCCAAACAGCAGATTATCTCCATCAATATTCTCATTGACCTTTACACCTTCACTGACCTGACGGTAAATTCAGACACTCATCAGGACAGTTAAACTGATCTGTGATCAGATTTATACTCAGACCCATTCAGTGTCATTGACTGGAGGCAAAGACAATGAACTCCTGGAGCTTCTTCTGATTAGAGAGTAAATAAATAAATAAATGTGTGAGTTTAATCACAGGAAAAGAAAAAACATGCAGACATACACACACATACAAGCATACCTTCAATCTGAGTACTTGTGGTGACTAACGTCTTCCTCACGGGGGCAGTGTAGGACCAGGTGTGTCAGGGTACTGTCTGTGAACGGTGCCAACACCACCACACACACACACACACACACACACACACACATGTTTACGTTTCTAAGACCTGTGAGTTTGAAGATGAAGGTCAGCTGTTCTCTCCATGTGAAGAGGCAGAGTGGATGATGGACAAAGTAAAGACACGACGAGAGGAAGGAAAACGAGGAAGAGGATGGTGATAGGTAAAACAAACGGAGCGAGTGTCTGAGAGAAGATGAGAGTAAATAGAAAAGGGAAATGGAAGCGAGTGAGGTTCAGAGAGAAAGAGCGACACAAGACGAAATCATAAATGGAAGGGGAGGAGGGGGACGAGGTCTCCAGAGCCGGGGCCACAGGTGGCCCCTCTTGACTCTATCAGGTGGAGGAGATTGTGGTCCACGGGGAGAGGAGGATCGATGGGTGGAGGACAGACAAGAGGAAATTAGCTGCTTCAAATGTGTCCCCAGACGCTAATGTCCTCCTCTGTCCTCGACTCATCCATCATCTCCTCCTCTGACTTCAGCTGCCTTCAAGCCCCAGATCTTCACCCTCTGCCCCGTCCACTATCACACACACCGCTACACTACTTCATGGGATTTATGTTTACTGCTCGGGAGTATTTGTGTTACCAGGAGGTCCAGGCCCAGGTGGAGAGGAGGGGGACAGGTGGCCCCTCTTGACTCTGCACCACCAAGAGACACAAGAGACACACCAACAACCGCAGAGACACACAATGACTATAAAGTAACGCAAGGAGACACAAAGAGACGTTAAACTGATGGTTAAAAAGACTTGGTAACTGTGTCTCTGTGAACGATGTGTTCATGTATCTGTTGGTTATTACAGTAACATGACGTGACATGAGCACAGCTTCATCACATTTTTACCTCGTTCTGTTGTTAATATGTCACATTTTGTCTTCCTGTCTCTTATTCACGTTGGTTGTGTTGTCTCTGTCACAGTCCTGTGATGCTTGTCACTTTACATTTCACTGTACATCCTGTGACGAATCACAAATCCCTGACTCCCTTTCAGGCTTTTACCTGACTGTACATCCTCCTCACATCTCCGAAGCAGGCAGTGTGCACACAGCCAGCGCTAACAGGGCAACGTTAGTGTGTGTGTGTGTGTGTGTTGACATGGTTACAGGACCACACACAGTTTGATAAGATGTATTCAGGGAGCTCTGAAGAAATAAAGGGCTGCAGTTTATCTGGCAGGAGAAAATACCACAGCTGTGTGTGTGTGTGTGTGTGTGTGTGTGTCTGTGTGTGTGCGTGTGTGTGTGTGTGTGCGTGTGTGTGTGTGTGTGCGCAGCTGAACATGTAATATTCCTCACTTCATCCATTATTCTCTCACAGGAGCTGCAGCTGAGGTGAGTTATGAGCATGTGTATGCAGTGTGTGTCTTGTCCCTGAGCACTGTATGTAAATCAACATATGTTCTGAGAGCTGTGTGTGTCCACGGGGCAGTGACGGCGCGAGGGTTACAGAGCAGAGGCAGACTGGACTGAACAGAAACAGCACTGGGGACAGGTGGACAGGTGGACCTGCCCACACCATGTCCCACACACTGGTTCTGTCCCAAACCATGGGAATACACACTGTGTTCAGGTGACAGTGTGCAGGTGTGTGTGTGTGTGTGTGTGTGTGTGTGTTTGCAGCGTTCCAAACAAGCAGACCAAGAATACCTGAAAAGGAGGGGCACAGGCTGTACGAAGAAAGTAGTACAACAAGCCAGTGAACAACACAGTACCACAGCGCCACCTGCTGCCAGAACAAGAGTAAAGGGGGCAGTATGCCAGGGGTGTGCTGTCTGTACATCAGACAAACCTTCTGCTCTGTTGTGCTGTTGTCACGAACGTGAAATAAACCTGCTGTTTCCACCTGCTTTACCCGCTCCAGCGGTTTCATCTGGGCTCCACAGAGAGGTCACACAGTCATGCTTACAGTGCTGTGCTGTGAGGTGCTGTGAGGAGAACAGCCTCCCCTCTGATGGGTGAGGTGAGGTATTGTTGTGGAGCTGTCAGAGCTTATCAAAATGTGACGGTGCTGGACAAATGGCTGAAAACGTTTCAGGGCTATGAACACCGCCAGGAGCTCTGAGTAATTTGTTTTGGCTGCGATGGCCATTTGTCGTTCGCTACCATTCAGCACGCAGCCCATCAGACTGCTGTGACAACTTTCCTCCGCAACGTTGCTTCCAGCAGAGAGCCTGGACTGAAAAAGGTCTGTCTGCGTTCAGAGTGTGGAGGGGCAGGCTGTGGTCAGAGGAGTGGAGACATCATCGAGACATCTCTGTTTTCAGCTCAACAAAACAGGCAGAGACAAGAGTAATGGAGGGGGGGCTCTGAGCTCAACCCTGTCAGATGTACAGTCATGGCCAAAAATATCGGCACCCTCAGAAAACACTTCTCCCAGAAAATTGTTGCAATTCCAAATGTTTTGGTCCTGACATGTTTATTTCTTTTGTTTGTAGAGGAACAAAAAAAAAAAGTCAAACTCGATCAAACTTCACACAGAACTCAAACATGGATAAGCACCTTCTCTGTCTACAAGTCCACTTGTAGCCTCTACAAACTCTTCATGCTTCATGTTCGTCTGTTTTCATTCACTCACTGTTTCACACACAGGTGCTCTAACACTGAACAGGACAGAACACAAAGCACAGGTGGATGGAAACACACTTACTGAGGCCGTGGACGATGAACTCAGGTCAGCGTCCATCATATCTCTGACATTTTGCTGAATCCTCTGTATTTTCAGACTCCATGATCCGAGTCTCAGCCACTGCTGCAGCTCCGGCTGCTGACTGTGAGTCCTGTTGCTTTTAGAACACCTGCATGCACCTGTCCACCTCACCTGTCTTCAGAATCATCATTTCCTCCTGAACCACTGAGAATTACAGATATTTCATTTAAAATTCTTTACATCACGCCCACGTTATATGTGGCCAATTAGCTGTTTTCATTTAGTGTTTTATTTATGTTTTAACACATAAAGCCTGAAGGTCTGTGGGTCAACCAGGACAGAAAAGCCTCAGTTCATTAGACTAACTACCGACTCATGAGACACCACTGTCCTAAACCTCACTAATTAAAACCTTCAGCTGGAACAAGTGAACAGATTATTTTTATTCCTTTTTAAGAGGCTAAATCAAAATCCCACTTATTTTCAGCTGCATTTTAAAATTCCATTTGTCACATTTGAGGCCCAGCTGGTTCTGGCTCCCGGCTATATCACAAACCTTTTACCTCCTTGTCAGCTGAAGTGAAGCCTAAACTCTGCAGGCATGGCCCGTTTGGTCTTGGGTTTTGTTTGGTACACATCAAATGTTCACAAAAAAACAAGACAAATTTAGCTCCCTTGTGGCGAGAACACCAGCACACTGATTTGACCTATTTTAAACCTGCAGATAATCAGCTTAAGCTTGAGAGAAAAACATATACAGTTATAGAGGCCCGGAGCATCTGTGGGATCACACACGTCAATGTAAAGAAGAGTAAATAATGATCATACAGGTTCGTACGAGGTGACATATGTGGCCATTTTTTCAGGAATCATGTGTTCAGACAGTGTGTGTGCTCTGTGTAGGCTTTATATCGGTCAGAGATACAGTGATGTGACCTCTGTTAACCCCTGTTACCGATTCCAATGCCCAAACTTATCTACTGGTTACTGAGCAGGTTCTGCAGGGCCTTTAGAAGGTTCTATTGAACACTGAGAAGGTTCTACGGGTTCTTCAGAGGCTCTATGTTCACACAGAACCTCACACCATCAATAGTTCTTTTATTGTTGTATGGTTATACTGGTTTGTATTTCTATTAGTCCCATTACTAATCATGCTATCGTCCTCTCAGTACTTTTAATCCTGCTCCTCCTCTCCTCCTCCCCTCCTCCCCTCCTCCCCTCTTCTGATCATATTGTCCTCGACAGTTTGTGAAACTGTGCATCAGTTAGTGGAGGGGGGATTACTGTACAGGCCCGACAAACAGACTGAGCAGCTGTGATAAGAGTCCCTGCTGCAGTCTCTGTCCTCCGTGTGTCCTCCTACAGCAGGTGAAGAAAAGGCTTCGCAGGCTGGAATGAAATACAAACCACCTCACCTGTACACACCTCCTTGTTCAGGATTACAGGATTATATTCTCTACTTCTGTAGAGAATATCAGTTCTTGTTTTCTTACATTTTGCCTTTATTAATGTTTTCAAAAATATTTCCAGATCACTTTTAAATATCCAGATTCCAGATATAAGATAATATCAAAGTATAATTATTGGTATAAATTTAATGTAAATTAAACTGGTAAAATTCTATTTAAAGTATATATACGTCCACAACATGAATGCCCATTTGATATTACATATATTTAATATACGTGCATGTCCTAGTATTTTATATTTCTATAATCTGTAAAATGTGACCTGGCTTCATGACGGCTGGCTGTGGCATCAGGACACAAATCACAGACGGACCGAGTGGAAAACGTTCCTCTCCCATGAAGGAAACCTGCCTGTTTGCTCAGAGTGGATAATTAGTTATCAGGAGGTGGATGTTTTATCCTGAACCTGCAGGAATCAGAGTCAGTTTTACAGTAACACAGTTCAGTGTCACTGTGGATTTAAAGCTGTTTACTGAGAACTGCAAACATTTGTCAGGTTCAGAGTTTCACAGGGCTTTGGATGGAAAATGCATCATGTAGTGATGCTTATAGTTTTTCTGAGGGAAAAAAAATAAAGAGGTGAACACTGTCTGTTTATGAGTCCATGTGACTGATCAATAATACTGATTAAATCCTATATTTAGAGTTTGTCAGGAGTGAATCTCTGCCTGTTCACACTGCAGGTATGCAGATATCCAGTGTCTGATATATTCTGCATTCATTCTTCTTCATACATGTTAATGCCATGATGATAATGACTGGAATGAATGTGCTGTGCGTTCAATGTTGTCTTTTTATGCTATGATTAATTGTGAGAGCTGACAAAGTTAAACTACCCCAAATTAAAAGTCAGATTTAAAAGACAGGTCTTTAATACATATTCAGAAAACAAAATAAAGCTGGGGGTTCTGTATATTAATGTTAGTTAATGTTTGTAAAGTACTATAAAGTGATCTTCCAGGGGACATTGTCAGAGCTTACCTGGAAAGGTAAAGGAAGAGTTCAGGTGAATTTAAAATAGGGTGAAGAAAAGTAAAGTCATTCACAGCTCTGGTGTGACAGCAGGTCGTCACCTGTCCATCAGTGTGACAGAGCTTTGCTGATTGAAATCTTGGCTAATCATTCAGCACCGTCAGAGTGATTAGTGAACTTTGACCTTCTCCAGTTTTTTTAATGGGCCATGTGCCAAACATATTGATAGATTTCACAAACCAATCCCCACTCACTCATAATTAGACTGTTATGACTCTGGCAACAAGGGATCAATGACTTACTGGGAAAATATAATGGACATTTTGCAGGACACACTTCCTCAGCATGTATAAACACACACACACACACACACACACACACACACACACACACACACACACACACAGAGACCAGTGAGAACAACTCTTTTCCAGTGCATCACTCTACATTATATATTTCACATTAGAACCACGTTTAAACGTAGTAGATACAGAAATTTACAAGAGAAATACAAATGATCATTAATGCAAAACATAAAATGTTATAGCAAATACAATCTCATTATCTAAACCTGTCAGTGGGCTTAAAGGTTGAATTTCCATTTGAATTACACAATGCTGATGGTGCTCCGATCAAAAGCAGCCGTGGCGCAACAAGTTAAGAGTGCGGCTTTGGGCTTGGGCTGGCCTGGGATCGGTGGGTCGTGGGTTCG
>JBBMJY010000008.1:19332749-19355891 GCA_037833715.1 Toxotes lorentzi | reverse complement strand
TCCTCTCCTCCCTCCTCTCCTCTCCTCTCGTCTCGTCTCCCCTCCTCTCCTCCTCTCCTCTCCTCTCCTCTCCTCTCCTCTCGTCTCGTCTCGTCTCCCCTCCTCTCCTCTCCTCCCTCCTCTCCTCTCCTCTCGTCTCCTCTCCTCTCCTCCTCCCTCCCCTCCTCCCCACCTCTCCTCCTCTCCTCTCCCCTCCTCTCCTCCCTCAGACCTTGGACCGTCTCCCTCACGTTAGACTGACAGACTGCACATCTGCTCTCATGTTTCCATTACAACTTTAAAGTAACATCTTTAAAAGCATTCACACTAACTAGGCTGCGGCACTTTTGTACATCTATTAAAGCCGTTGCTAGGAAACAGATTCAGCCTGTTTTTATATTGTATACAAAATATATTCACATAAAACCAGATGGAAGAACAGTGAAGCTTGGATGCAGTGTGGGACAAAGTGTGGGACATCTCAGCTTCAGGAAAGTGGGTTCGTTCCATCCTTCAGGGAGTTTCTGTAAAACTTGATTTAAATGTGTCTGTAAATATAACGAGAGAAGATTTTAGTTAAATTCTGCCACAGCCTGTGAGCTTCATCCTTTCTTCCACTTTGTGTTTTACTTCACCTGTATTTAACCCAGAAGTCTCCTGATAAACTTTCTCTTTTACAAGAGTAAATGAATGAAATAAAACATGAATAGGTGACAGTCTGATAATGTCTGATGGTCACTTAATTAGCTGTGTCACACCTGGGAGAAGTTCAGCTTCACCTCCCATGATCCTTTGTGCTTCTCAGCTAAATGCTTTCACTCCAAACAAGAGACAAGCAGAGACACAAACTGCCTGTGATGGTTTAAACAGAGCTACTCCCCTGCACAGCGAGAGCCGCAGTCACAGCAATTAATTTTAAGACATGTCGAGATTTGTTGACAGCTTGTTTTTCTGTCTCCAGCACACAACAGACAAAATAACACAAGTTTGTGTGCAGGAACTTGTACGTGGTAAAACGTGTCATAACTCTGGTTCACACGAAGCAAAACACTCTGAGTTGACCTTTCACCTGCGACACCCACACGCCGTGACATAACATTAAGGTTCACACGATTCTCTGCGCACATGAATAATTTCCACTCAACAAAATGTTAAAACAGTGAGTGCTGCAAAACCTCAAGACAAACCAGCCGTCGCTCGCTCAGCTCGTTCAGCGGTTCCTGGTATAAAAGTTTCATTCAGGACTCTGACCTCCCTCCTCCGCCTGTGGCTTCAGCTCTGAGCCCCCCCGCACCACAGCTCCACCTGCAGGTGTGGTTTTTACCTGCCTCAGGTTCACGTCTTCCGACAGAGACTCGGCCTTCGTCCGTCCTCGCCTCCCTCACCACGTCTGTGTCGCCGACGCTGAGAGGAAAGCTGCTGACGAATCCTTTAAAAATTGACCAGGTTGTCAACTTCTTTGTTTTCTCCTTTGATTTGTGCTGAGTCTCCTCTCACAGAGGGAGGCTGCCTTCACTGTGTGTGTGTGTGTGTGTGTGTGTGTGTGTGTGTGTGTGTCGCCTCAAGTTATGCTTTCATGAACTGAGGCACGCCTACCTCCAAACCCCTCTGCCTGTTCCCTTAACAGGCTGCTGAGAGGAAGAATGAACACACACACACACACACACACACACACACACACACACACACGCACACACACAAACGCACACACGCACATGCAGACACCAGTCTAATCACACGCAGCAGCCGTTTCCTGGTTTTCTGTGGTAAAACCCGAGTCCTGCATCAGAGAGATGTGAGGTCAAACTGGGATCATCTTCTGCTTGACGAGGGACTCGATGTGGAGGGAAAAGGCTAATCTTGTGTAGGTAGTGTGTGTAGGGTAGGTGTGTGTGTGTGTGTGTGTGTGTCAGTATGTTCCTAATTTGAGTCAGTGGGGAGGTGGAAAGATGAAAGGGGAGTGCTGCTTCCAATTTCCTCCTCATGCAGAGATCTCGACACGACAAAGCACAAAGCGCGTGCTCAGAGACGATCGCACGGTTGAAAGGATCGGAGACTTTGGAGTCGATTTTTGTTTCTGTGGCTTCTTATTTCAGCAGACGCTTGGAGGCTGAGGGCTGAACACTCGCAGTGTGTACACAGGAATGTGATCAAAGAGGCTTTGAATCAAGGGAGCCGGTATAATTTGCCAATATGGCTTCAGTTACTGAATCCACTGTGTGGGAATTTATTCTAATCTCTGCTGAAAATCTGCATTTGTCAGATAAAAGGAAAATGAAGATATTTGAGGAACAAAATCACAAGTCTGAGAAAATCATACATTTCCATAGCAGTACAGATACCTGACACTGGGATGATGCTCAGGGCTGCGGGACACTGAGACCTGGTCTAATGAGACCTGAGAGGGCTGTGATGGATGGAAAGATGGACCCGTCTCTGTGTTTAAGTTCAGGGGCCGTATCCGTCCACCAAACAAACCAAAACACCTGCACAGAGAACAGCTAAAAGGACACAAGCTCATAGCACCACAGTCCTGAGGTGACTGTTTGTCTAATGAAGCAGCTTCAAAATAAAGGTTCGTTTGTTTGCACTCCTTCCTGTAAGCCACGTCAGCGCCGGTCGCAGTTAAATATATCTCACAAACCACACAGTGTGTTTACATGCAGGCGACGGAGCAGATTAACATCCACAGGCACGAGAAACGGCCTCAACTTTATGGAAATGGAGGATAAAAAATATTTTTCTGGATGGAGGGCCTATCAACCTTTTGTTTGAGCTGCCCAGAGGACAAACAGTGCACAGTGCTGTCAGGTGTTAATATGTGAGCGCCATATTCTCAGGCGTTATCATCATCAGACCTCTATCTGTGCGACCGGAGGGAAGGAAGTGGGTGACATTAAGCCAAAGACAAAGGTGCTCTACCAACTTCACCAGCAGCTATCTTCCTGCCATTTCCTAAAAGGAATGTAATTTCTGCAGTAATCAAAACAAAAGCCAAAACAAATCTCTTCTGAGGCAATTTTCAGCTATTTACTTGTCAAGCTGAGCTGTTAAAGATGCCAGACTGATCAGACACAAGCGCACACAGAAGCTGACATTCACAGACGCAAACAAATTACAGACGGACACTTCAGATGGAGAGAGCAAAGACAAAGACGAGTGTGAGGTATTCAAACACAAGCACAGAGCCTGAGCCCGAGTTCTGTGTCATTCCGTCAGTCACGGACCACAGTCCTCACGTCACATCGCTCGATGGTAATCACAAAAAACAAGTGAAAAACTTTTAGGTCAGACTCTGTAATAAACAGCTGATGTCTGAGAAGAAGCTCTCGAACACGCGTCTCTGCTCTGACCTTACCCATCACACCACAAGCTCCCATGACCCGGTTCTTCTCCGACTCAGCACAGATCAGAGTTCTACTCTCTCTTCACTGAGCAGCGACTGAATGTTCATGAAGCCTCATTTGAGGAAGATTAGCAGCAGAACATTTCGGAGGCCTCGTCGATGTGAGGACACATTAGTGAGTGATACAGAAAATTATCTGGTGCTCGGTGGAACGTTTCACCACTGACACTGGGCGGGATGGAAATTAGATTTTTGGGGCAGAGACAGTGTCAGGGAAATTACTTCATAACCTACAGGCAAGAAATCTGCTCGACGTTCCACCGTAGTCTGAGCAAAGTGAGACACTGGAGACGAAGGAGCGGCAAAACTTCGCCTTGGATTACTGAGATTATTATTTTATTATCTGATAACTGTAAAACCATTTGCACAAAACTAGATTAAAATTGAATTTGTCGTTTTAGATAAACATGCAAATTCGTGACAGCAGCAAATTCATCTGTAGTTGGGTGTCCTTCCAAAGACGTGAGACGTGGTAACAGCTGTTCGTGAAGTCCATGAAATTGTAATTAATTAGCTGCACGTGGCCTGAAAACACTACTGCGATAATCCAGACACCTGAGAAATTATACTGCAAATACATGGAGCTCAGGTACACACGTCATGGAGTGAACGTATAGACAGAGTCAGGTCCAACCTGTGTGAGTCGCTGGTCTCAGTTTCCTGTTCTCAGTACAGGAGAACGAAGAAGACTTCCTGTAATTTGGCTTCAGACGTCAGAGCAGCTGGGAGAGCACCGCGATCAAATCGAAGAATTACCTGCATGAGTCACAAGCCTCCTTCACTCACCTGAGAGCAGCCTGCAGCTTGTTCCCGACAGCCGGGGATTATTTAGATCCACACAACAGCTGAACTGAGTGTCTCCACTGCAAATAAAAAGGAGGCTGATGAAACATCTGTTTGCTCTTTGTTAATACGGAAACAAAGCTTTGTTCTCTGAGGACTGAGCGTCTAATGAGACGGACGTTGGGGACGGAAAGACAACTTGTCTTAGCTCAGGTCGTCAGACAGATCAACATGCAGAACTCACTGTAACCACTGAATCTGCCTTTATCAGAGCTTTCAACATCAGGATTCAAAATTCAGTTTGGAGGAAACACGACTCAAAATGAAGTGAAACAGCAACAAAACACACAAAACAATCACCACGCTCGTAAAGATTCGACCGGGGGGTTCACGACAGAAACTGATACAATACCAGTTCAGCGTCAAACGACCCGTTTCACCCAAACGCCTCACTGCTTCACACACCTTCTGCTTTCTTCGTTAGAGTCATTTCCTTTAAAGCTTCGGTGCCATTATTCTGTCTGTGTGATGGATGTGAGAAGTGTCGCATACGGGTCAGTTTCAGGCTGTTGGAGCAGCTTGTTGATGGGTCTGAAGATGGTTCTGGTCCGGCTGTGTGTTGTGTTGCCTCTGGATGATCAGACTGCAGCTTTGTGACACACACATTGTTTAGATTCATATTGTTTTTCTGCCTACAGGCAGGTTTCAGAGCTGCTGACACATCATTTACTCTTTCTTTAAAACTTTTATTTTGTGAAAAGAAAGCAAAGTGCACAACTGACACACCAGAGACCAGGTTCACATCCAGACCCCCATCTGTGCTTTAAACAACCAAAGCACTTTGGCTAAGGTTCAGCAAAGATGGTGGTTCAGCTTCAATGTAAATAAACTTATCTGTATTAAAGCAGACCAGGATCCTTCCCTGACCTGAACCAGGTTCTGTGAGAGTCTGAACAGAACCAGAACCAGTTTCATGACATGAGGAGGGAAACTGGTTTCAGCGTGCGGACCATCAAACTGATGGATCAGGAGAGCATGATAAAGAGAGTGAGAGGCTGAGGGAGAGCGAGGCAGACACTGAGTGGAGCAGCGACAGGCCTGAAGTCCTCTAATGAGTGGACTCATGGGTTATCTGCCCTGCTTAATGTAAATCAATTGACAGACATGTCAATGGCTCTCCCGTGCATCACTGCTCTCATACAGACTGAGCAACACACACACACACACACACACACACACACACACACACTCCATCTCTGCTTCTGCTGACAGACCGCCTGCAGCAGCGCTCTTAAGCACATACACCAGGGAGAGCAGCCACTTATCAGTCCAACAAAGACATCTGCTATCACGCCACACTGTCAGGAGGATTTGTAAAAGTGTGTGTGAAACACTGTAATCATGAACGGCTGTGAGGACGTCACTGCATAAAAGTCACATCCACCTCGTTCCAAAACAGGGAAGTGTTCGTCAGCATCGTCACTTTTCCAACGTGGACGAACACACACATATTTTCTGTCCTCCATCAACTGAGACCCATCGTGACCCACAGTCCATTCGACCCCAGACCTGAGCAGCGTGTTCAGGAGAGAGAGGAAGAGCAGCTGCTGCGGTGATGCACTCATCTGAATCGCTTCAGTTTCTACACTCAGAGGTTTCTAAGGACTGAAGCTCTGTTCGTCTTTTCTCTGATTTCTCTGTGGAGTCATGGACCGTTGTTCATGATGTCCAGTTGTTGCTGCAGCACACTGACACCTGTATGTGTGAGTGTTGGCCTGCAGTGCATGGTGGGGATGAGCCGTCAGGAGGCCGTGCTGGCCTCTCTCAGACTGGTGTCCCACAGCGAGGCTATTAGAGCGCTTACTCCGTCCCTTCAGCATCTCTGTATTCACACTCACCTCCTCTCTGTCTCCACATTTTCTTTTTCTCTTCTTCTGCGTGTGATTTTCTCCTCTCTGCTGACATTTAGCATCTGAGGGCTGGATGTGTTTATAGCAGCGGTGCTGCCATCATCTGTCATGGCGCCCTGTGCCCTGTGTTTAGCTGCTGCGGTATTCAGCCGCAGCAGCTGCAGAAGTTCGGTCGGTGGGACAGCGGCTGTCGATTCAGCTCGGTCACACTTCCTGTGTCTGACCGTACAGACGCTGACATATATCACATCCAGGGATAGTGTGTGTGTGAGTGTGTGTGTGTGTGAGTGTGTGTGCTGCAGGTCTAAGGTACATTCATGATGATGTACTGGATTCATGCTGTGGTGGGAACTGATCGGTGTTTGGTTTGTGTCCAACATGTTTTAGGGCAGAACTGAAACAATTAATGAGCTGATCAATTAGTTAATGGATAGATAATTGATCTGCCCCTAAGCTTTGAAGCAGAACTTTTTCCTTGTTTAAATTTCTGAGTATTTGCTCTGTTTCTCTGTGTTATGTGATAATAAACTGAAGATTCAGCTTTTTCTGACTTTAGAACAAACAATAAATCTGTTCGAACTGAACAAGTCAAACCGACTTTAGCTGTTGACTAAAACTACAGACTAGAAATAAAATGAATATGATGAAAAGATTAAATACTAAATGAAAATCAAGCCCCTAAATTAATGCTGCCATGTTTGCAATTATCACACTGACATTTGTTTGATATTCTGTGACCTCAGTTCGTCCCGGAGCCAACAGACACTGAGGTGAAGCAAATAAAACCTGCTGCTGGTGTTGGTCTGAGTGAGCACATTAACGTGTGTGACTATAGCATTAAAGCCGTGGAGAGTCATGTGAAGTCACCAGGATCAGCACTTACAGCTACCACACGTCAATACGTACGAACACAGATGCTCTCAGATCAGCTGCCTTTTTTTCACCTGCACACTCATAAACTGTCGCTGCCCTGCCTGGTGATGAAAGGAAATCATTTTAATTGCTTTTGTATAATTTGTTTTTTTCATCTGAGACCAAAACAAAAACAGGCAGCTTTAAGTTTTGCTGTGTGTAGGTGTGTCTGAAGATTTCCTCTACGTGTGAAATGAACATTTAAAACTCAGCGTGTTGACTCGAGTCATTTCCGTTTTGTCACTTTGTCAGATGAAACATGCTTTTTTCAGTTGTGGTAATTTTCTCCTCTTCTGCACTGATTCTGGACGCACAGTTTTTCCACCTGACCACATTTCTTCCAGCTCCAGTGTAAAAATGTCGCTGTGGGTTGTTGACTTGCGTCTGAGGGCCTTCGATGATTCAGCGTTCATCTCGATAAAAAGCCAAAGCACGAGTTCAGATTGTGGCAACTGAACATCCTGCTCCCAAACAAAAAGAAATAAATATAAAACCTCACTTTGTTGAACAGAAAAACTCTGCAGAGCTGTTTGTCCTCTGAAGCTTCACCCAGAAAGTTCTGTGACTCAGAGAAGAGCTTCTGCTGAAATGTGGCCATCGCCGTGACTCCTGATGGTCACAAGTTTACTCAACTGGATCTGTGACGTAACTTCACAATGCTTTAACACCTTCGTCTTTAGTCAGCATCAGTCATTTATTAGTCACTGATGCAACAGGAGATCAGACAGTTGGTTTGCTTTTTGGGAGGACGTCACACCTGCAGCTACAGGTGAGTCAAACCTGTTGTTGTGACCAGGGAAACAGTACAGACTGATCAGGGACAAACCTCCCACAGTGATCTCAAAGCTCAGCTGGACCAGTCCCCAGGGCCCCAACCTGGGGAGGGCCCTCAGAAAGCCTGGACTGAAGTCTTTTATTGTGAAATACAGTCATATCCTGTCTCAGACATCCATCCAGAGACAGGTTTTTGTCATTTTGCATCGTCCGTCATCATTTCTCCGTTAAATGCTGAGAACTGTGGGGGTCAGAGGTCAAAGACCTAATTATCTACAGCTGGACAGGTCATCCACCTCCGTGCTGACTCAGGTGTGGTCTGGTCAGGCCAGGCAGGTCTTTCCATTGATCTATGGGATGTATTTCAAGTATTCACAGATAAAAGCCACAGCACAGCTACTGCTTTTATTCCCTTCCAGTGTCTGCCTCCCCTCTGTCAACTATAATTATATAGCCATCAAAGCATCAGTCCTGGGGTCTCAGAAACACATTTAAAAGCTGGACTGTGTCCATAACTACCACCCAGACCGCCTGTACCAGGAAATATGTGTGTGTGTGTGTGTGTGTGTGTGCGCGCGCGAGTGAAATAGCCGCTGTCAGGACTGTGGGTTGAGATAAAGGTGAAAAATGATATGCATGTGAGGAAGCGACAGAGAGATGGATAGACAGACTATCAAACCAGAAGACAGAGAGACAGGCACAGAGAGTGATGAACAGAGGCAGAGACATGTAGACAGACAGTCCTCACAGGTCTTGCTTTGCATAAAAGCCACAGGAACACAAGGGGAGTGTTAAAAAAGTTAAAAGAGAAAACCTAATTAATGTTATCTGTGCGTCCCTGTGGAGGAGAGCTGAAATTAAATTAAATTAAATCACTGTCTGCTCAGCGGAGGGAGAGAGAAAGTCCCCAATTACAGCTCAGAGCTTTGTAACCTAACGAACATGTCTCACATTGATACTGCTCACAGGTGTGTTCCCTCCTATAGATGTGTGTGTGTGTGTGTGAATATGATTAAACAGAAAGTCGAAGCACGTGTAGCCCAGCGGTAAATTTATCTCTCTCTTAGGTTCAGAATGGCTCTCAGAGTTGTTTAAATGTTAATGTGTGTGTTCTTTGTTGTTTTCTTCTCAGCGTAATGTTGTTTTGGAACCTTAGTAAAACGTGAAGTCGATGTGAAACCGGCGGACACGGCCCAGGTCTGTGTCGAGCGAGACCATCGTTACTTCTGCATCTGGTCTGTCTTTGAGTCTTCGTGCAGATAATCCTGCAGATGTCGTGGTGGACGGCTCTGTGGGCCCGTGGTGTGAAGCAGGACTGGAGTTAATGTCCTGATGATCTTCCCGGATCACAGCCTCGTTGTTCTAGCAGTGAACCAGTTCAGCGCGCTGACAGACGAGTGTAGGTACAAGGTACTCGATATTTTTCCGACCTTGTTTGTGTGGTGTTTTGGTGCAGAGCTCACGGTGCACAGGTGGGTGGATAGACGCAGGTGGGAGGTTCATTCAAATGAGGCAGCACAAACAGAGCTGTGTCAACAACAGTTCGACAAATGGTCCGGAGCTTCTCCAGGAAGCGGATGATGCAGAGCTCCATGATGGGAAGACACAGCACCACGGACTCAGATGATGATGTGGGGGTTTTAATTTAATTTGTGCGATGATGATGGAAATGAATAAAAAAACTAAAAGTTTGGTGAACCAGTCCATGTGTTGGTGTCCGGTGCAGAGCTCACGGTGAACAGGTGGGAGAAGAGACATGAACAGGTGGAAGCTTCATTTAAATGTAGGTGTTTTGGTGGAAACTGTGTCTTTGTGTGTCTGTGCTGCTTCTGATGCATCATCATTCATCAGCTGCCAATCTCATGCTTAAAACATGACTAAACGATTGTGTTTAAAAATATTCAGTGGATGCATTTAAATCCTCACTTAATGACATTAAAGCAGAAACATCAGTACATCAGTCTGTATTAGTGTATGAGGATATACACAGTGAGTGACACTTACAGTATCAGTTATCCAGCTGATTTATGCTGCATGAAAGTTCACTGCATCTGAAGGCAGCAGGACACATGTTGATAAATGTGCAGCCACAGAGACGATATGTTTACCTTCATTAAATCTGCTGCAGAGCCACCACACACCTCTGCACACATCAGACAACTCGACTTTCTGCTGTTAATGTGGGAGACACTGGATTAAGGGAGCTCATTAATCCTGTGCATCACAGCTTCCTTTCCAATCGAGAGACAACAGAAGAACACAGACAGACAAAAACCAGAGGTTCACGTTTCATCCTAGAAATGCATTACAAAGCAGACGCTGCTGTGTCACACTGCTGGACATGATGTGACCATCTACAATGTCTGAAATGACATCAGACTGAGTCAAAATTCTCCTCCCAGATTGTTTCCCGCTTTTTGCTCCTAATCTTCGTTGTTTGTTCTGTTTGTTCTTCTTGTGTGTGTGTGAAAATCGGCGCTTCATGTTTTGAGCTTCTTGCCTCTGGTGAGGGAACATTGAACCGATCACTTCTCATCGGCTGCAGTGACATCACCACGGTTCCAAACCGCCTGAAGCCATCGATCACTGCAGGTGACCTGGGCAACCCACCGCCCCACACCCCACAGAGGTCACATCATCCTGAGGCCACTTAGGATGGATGTGATAATGTTAGTGAAAGCAATCATAGTTTCTCAATAGAGCAGGTGGGTTGGGGGCAGAGAGAGAAGCATTTACCTCTGATTGTATCTGCCTGACGGTAAATTCACTGAAATCATTACAGTCATTACAGTCTGCAGATGTAATTATGGCCACAGCTCGATTCTGATGAAACCTGTTTTTTTTGGTCTTTGTTCATGCAGAGGTGAACCTGCAGTTGGTTAATTGTAGGGTGGGGGAAAACTGACTCACAGTATCCCCATGAATTATCCCTCACATACTTCACATTATAAAAAAATAAATGCTATGTGGGAACGCTGAGTTGAGTTAGCCAATGAAGAGCCAAACCATTAGTTCTGCAGGTACCAGCTCATAAACCAAAGTATCAGACATGATGGTGGCACTAGATGAAAAATGGTAGTGTAAAACAACAAACATTATATCTGCTAAACATCAGCATGTTAGCACTGTCACTGTTAGCAAGTTCTGAGCCTCAGAGTCACTGTGGCTGTAGATCCGCTGATCTACTGTACCTGAGTAATCTGCATTTAACAAACAGGCCAAAATGACTTAGCAGGACTGAACTTCAAAGCTACAAATAATGCACCGGGTTAAAAGTAGCATAAACTGAGGATTCAGATTTGATTCAACTTGAAGTGAGATTTAATTTTAATTAAATTAATTATTTTTTAATTTAAAGAAGATTTGATTTAGTCTGTATGAAGGGGCATGAGTGGATCCTAGACCTGCAGAGAACTCCCCAGTAGATGTCTCTATCTTTGGGTATACTTACATCTTTATTAAATAAATAAAGCTGTGTATAACTGGAAATGACACACATAGTAAAAAAAAAAAAGTTTTGAAGAGACAGACGTGAGTGTTACCCCAATGACTAGTCAGCTTTTTCTTTTAAGTCCCTGACTTGTGCATGTGATACAGGTCTGAATAAATTAATGAATTTGATAAGACAAAAGCAATCTGGAGAGCACACTGCCTTCAGGTCAGAGTCAGCTGAAAAACTGTTGTAATAAGAGGGATGTGGAGTCTGTCAGCTGTAGCAGTGAAATGCCTCCGGCTGATTAAAGAAAATGCAACAGTCTGATTCCAGCTGGAAACCTCATGTACTCAAATAATTCTCAAGTTTAATTAAGTCTTGTGCAACCAACACTAGGCTTCTGCTGCAAAAAGACACTGAATATCTGTGTTTGAGCTCACATCAAAGTGGACTCGATCCAAAAAACTGAGTGTAACCTGGAGAAACAGTTTCAAGGGAGCAATTATAAGACAACGTTCACTCTTTTTCTACATCAGAGAACATCCTCAGGATCGACTGTTCCCACCTGCTGCAAAATTGTGGGGCAACAACTTTGTTGTGATAGATACAAGACCAGAAGATTACACAATTTTACAGTACTGCTTTCATGTTTGGTAATCCTCTCAGAAAGATGCTGGAGATCCTGAAAGCCTGTTCCTGACCGGGTACCACACCCTCTCAGCAACACACAGGGATGTCTGTGTAGGTTCTCATTCATCCAGGTCATCGTGTCTTAAGGGTTAATAGAGGGCAACTGGACATCTTCTCATCCAAACGCAGGGCCCAACATAGACAAGCTAACTCTATGTTGCTAACTGAATGCTCCACTGAGTGGTTTCTATTGCTCACAGAGGTACCACCTACTAGGTGAGATAGGGATGGGTTTGAAAGTTTGGACTCTCTAACCAGTCTCCAGAACTGAAGAAGCTTCTCGGATGAGAAGTGAAACGTCTTCAAGCTTCAAACAAGGAGTCCAGTTGCCTTCTATTAACCATTAACCACACTCGGGGCTCTTATGTCAGGACTTAATCCAGAATTCTACTCATTTCTAACCCTACTCAGGCCAGTGACACCACACCTTCCCTGCTGGCGGGGCTTTACCCCACTTGCCCAAGACGATCCGTCACCTCTAAATGACTACACAGTCCCTTGAATGGTGTTCTGATCCAGCTGTGAGTCTGATAACATGAAAGAGGGTTCATAATGACTGTTCAGTCAACATCAACAGATCAAGGGCAGCATATTTAACACGAGATGAAAGAAGACACTGTGGTAAGATGTGGTTATCTGAAAAAAAATATTCAGCAGTGTATAAATATACAAAACATAACATAGACAAGCAATAGTGATAGTAAATAATAAGGCAAAGATCAAATAAAAGTCAGCAGCTGCAGAATAACAGTGTTACACATCATACAGGTCTCACTGCATCTAACAAACTCTTCATCAGGAGCTCCTCTCTGACACTGGATCATTACTCACTTTGGATTCCACAACATGTTGGAAACCTTCCTCTAATGTTGTGCTCCATGTTGACATGATTCATCACATAATTCATGCTGCCCACCCCCTGTTCAACCAGGAGACTGAAACCAGTCTGACCTCTGACCTCTCTCATCAACAAGGTGTCTCCGTCCTCAGTGCTGCTGAAAGATCAGTTTCACAAACACTCAAACCAACAATCACTGCACGGTCAGTCACTGAGATCACATGTTTTCATTCTGAACTGAAGCTCTGACCTTTATCTGCACTGCTGCCACGTGACTGGCTGATTGGACATTTGCATGTGTAACCGGTCTGATCTGACACGTAGCTACGAACTCTGCGTTGTGTTGTGGGTGATGAGGAAGGAGACGAGGACAACCTCTGCCTTGCTGACCGGGAGGATTTATTTTCACACACATAAAAATCAGTACAGCAACTTCTAATGACCAGCTTTCCACAGCCACACCTTTAAAAACAAGGGAACAATACAACAACCGGCGTGAAAAAAAACTGCCACCATGCTCCTTTAGCTTAACTCGAGATCGGTAACCTAGCATGCTACATAAAAGTGCCGCACTGATTAAATAAATAAACACAAACTTAAATAAATAAATAAACACACCAGCAGCAGGTAATGTGTGTGACCTATATCATGTACAATTTGTAACTCTGTTTAGCGTTTTTACTGTATTTTAACACTCGTAACGCTTACCACTCCTCACAGCGAGTGATAGCGCGAATTCACAGGAAGTGTCGTCATTACAAGGTCGAAGGTCACGCAACAAAAATACAACTTACCAAATTAAAAGCTCCCCAAAATAAATACAGACAAAAATATAAACACATAAAAAACGTCAGAATATTAACGTACATAAGAAATGGATTTGGTGAAATACACCTATTAAAATTATACATTGGTTATACATGATTAAGCAGGTGTACAGGTGTTCCTGATAAAGTACTCGCTGACTGTATAATCAAATCTTATATGTTCTAGAAACAAGTCTTAATGCAGCTCAGTATAGTTCATGGATAATAAAACACAACTGTTCATTTCTGGTAAAACATATGAGACTGCAACTAATGTTTGTCTGTATGAAAGTTTCTGCTGTCGTTACCTAACCAGTGTTAGCATTGACAGCTGTTTACTCAGCAAGAGCTTCAGTGTTCAGTGGTGTTTTAGAATATGTCCTCTGGGCAGCAGACTGGACTCTACAGTGACTCACTGTCACTATCACTATAACTAAGAACTAAAGCAGCAGAATTATACTTGAAGAAAGTTAATTTGCACTGAAAAGCACTTAAAGACTCATACCGTTCATCAGTCATTGCGGATAAATGATTGTCGGTGTCAGCAGTCATTTAGTGTATCCACAGTCTGATATAATCTGTATTTCTTCAGTGTGATTCTGCTAAGCACATGAACTTGTCCTGTGTAGAAAACGAGTTCCACACAGTAGTCACACACATTCTCCTGCTCTTTCTGATGAAAAGGAGAATGATTTTGACTTGATTTGCAGTGGTGTTTACCAGAGTGTTAACCTCTGGCCTAACATGCCTCTGAACGGCTGCTGATTCCTCCTCTAATGACTGTGGGTGTGATTCATTTCATTCCACAGCACCCTAATTGCCCCCAGCTAATGTTGTCCAATCACTCTATCACTGATGTATCCTCTGACTTCACCTCATTAATCAGTGTTAATTATAATTGCCTTTTCTAGTGGTTGTTGTAATTGAATTAGTGCCAAGAGACCAAGGTAAAAGAGGTCAGTGTCGCAGGAAGTTCAGGTTTGTTCTACAGTGAAAGAGAAAAACAGAAGCAGAGGGAGAGGACAGTAATCAGAGAGAGAGATGGAGTTTAAACAAGAAAGAGTGGACAAGCGGAGGGCATGTAACAGGGAGGATGATGAGAGGGAAAATCATGACAGACTAATCCTGGAGCTGTCTGAGAGTTTGCTGTTCATTGCGTTGAAAAAGTGATTTCCCAGCAGACTGCATCTGGTTTGGGCTGTCACACTTTCCCTACTTAATTTTCACACACAGGAACATTTTTCACTTTGGCAAACTAAATGTTCCCCTCTTTGTGAATTTCATCCACAAATTTGATTCTCACTTGTGTGAATTTCAGCCACTGATCAGTTTATGTTTTTTTTTTAACACTATTCAAATACTTTTCAGTCGCTCTGTTAGAAATACACAAATAAGATCACAGAAAAGCAGTGAATCCGAAATCTGAAAGGCTTTTTGTGTCTTGTGAGGAAAGGATGATTGTTTCACAGCCAAACCAACGCAGCTGTAAAAACTCTTCCAGTGTGTTTGAAATCTGGCAGCAGCTAACGCTCGGCTGCAGGCTGCGATTTCAGGCAGGTCCAGGCAGTATGTGATAGGAAACTTCTGTAAGGCAAACTGAATTCAAGTGAAGCAGGACAGTCATGGCAGCTGCTTGTTTAAGTACAGCTGGTTATTAAGCCGACCACATGTTGCAAAGTGTAAATCAGAATTCAGCTAAAAACTGAAAACTTGGATTGATATTGATGAATGAGGGGACACTTACTGAGAGAACATGCTTAGAACATACAGATTTTACCCCCGACCTACAGTCCACCTCTGGATGAGCTCTGAGACTCTGAGAGATCTGATCACCATGGATGCCTGAAGTGACTCAGTGTAAATGACGTCATTGACACACCTGAGACATGCAGTAAAATGAGACCCTACCTAACCAGATCAGGCAGACCTGATCTGTCCTGGGTCGGTTCTCAGACCTGTGAAAACTTCTGCTAATAACTCAACCTGCACAAGAATAAATGTTGTTAATTCATTTTCTCTGTATATTTCCAGTGTAACCTCTTCCACCAGGGTCCCCTCCTGTCATGCAGATCCACCTCCAGGGTTAATCACTGACTTCTCTCCTCGGAGTGAGAAACTGTCTTACTTTCACTCCTGGGGGGTTAGTTTATATGCTTGTGTGACAAATCACTTTCCCATGATGAGTTCCATATTTGGTGACAGGAAGGAAATGTTTGTGTTACAGGAAGTGAGTTAATTGTTCTAATCCTGCCTCCAGGCTAAAGAGTGTCGTTATAACTGCAGAGTCTTCATGGGGAGAGACGCAGCACACGAGTTTCATTAAGACCAGGACAGCAGCTTATGAAACCTGCTCTGATACAGCTACAGGAATACAACTACTACTGATACATATATTGTAATACCACGGACTAATATAACATACAGTACATTGGATGGACAGATGGATAGAATGACGGAAAGTGGGACAGATTAATAAACAGATGGAAAGATGGACAGTGGACAGAGAGATTAATAAATGAACAGAGGGATGGACAGATAGATAGAAAGAGATGAAGGGACAAACAGAGAGTGACAGACTGGATGGAAAGATAAATGAGGACAGATAGATAAATATATGGACAGACAAATGGATAACTGAACAGAGGCACAGAAAGATGGACAAACAGACAGACAGATAAATACAACAAAGACAGAGAAAGAATGCAGTGCCTATGGACAGACAGACAGACAGACAGACAGACAGACAGACAGACAGACAGACAGACAGACAGACATATGAATATAGATGGACAGACTTTTCTGGAGGACTGTGAGACACAGTCTCTGGTCTCCTTCCATCTAAATGACTTGTATCTCAGAGCTGACTCATAGCTCTGTGAGGACCCGCTTCGTCTCCTTTGATCTTTGTTGGTAAATTTGGTTTAATGAGGGGGTGCTCAGTGCCCTTTGTTACGATCTGCTGGTTGGATGAACACGTCTCAAATTGAACATATCATCCAGTTTATTATTTATTATTAAGGGGGCAGGAAGGGTCTGCTGCTGCTTGATGCCACCTCATGCTTCATACTACTGACACGGTGCAGATACTAAAGTACATTTTACCTCCAGTTTCACGCTTTACTCCGTAAAACATGTATTTTCTCTTATTTAATTACCATGCCCTTTCATTAGCACCAGATATCCAAACGCTAAAGTTAATCATAGAGGGACGGTGCTCAGACAGGCCATGGCTGGACATCCAGGTATGTCATCTTCTGCAGGGAGAGTCAAAATGTGCATTATGTGGAATCTGAACTATGAGACTGATAAAGTCAGGTAAAGTCAGCTCAGCTCAGTTCTCTGCTTTCTCTGTTTAATTTCATTGTACACATCTGTTTGAGTTTTGGACTGTTGATCAGACAAAACAAGACATTTGAATACATCATGTTGGACTCGTGGACAGAAGCAGTGACAGATGTTTTCACAGGTTCATCATTAATCAGTGGAATCTATCAATTACTTTCTTCTTTACTTTTTTCAAACAAAAAATGGCAAACATTATTCAGCTCTTATTTCTCTGATGTGAGGATTCACCTTAGATGATAGTAGACTGAATATCTTTGAGGTCTGAACTGTTGGTTGAACAAACTATTTGAGGGTTTCGTTGTGGGCTTAAGGAAACTGTGGTGGGCATTTTTCACTATTTCTGACATTTACAGACCAAACTGCTACTCATATAATCAAACCCCCCCCCCCCCCAGTTGTACACTTGGTTGCGCCCATGGTTAGTTAGCATGTTTAGCTAGAAGCTAGGTGATTTGGTTTGGTGCGTTTGTTCTGTGATGGTGATTTTCCCCATTGGAAGCTATCCAATTCTCTAATTCCAATTCTAAATTGTTTGTGTTTAAAGTCAGTAAACAGCAAAACAAAAGGAACTGGAGGAGCAGCCTCCATCTCTGAGAAATCTATTATTCCTTTAATGAATGATGAATTCAGATGGTCAATGCAGTCCTCAAAACTATGGTCTCAATGTGCCAGTTTGTATAGATAAATATCATAGAAATGTGATTTTGGAGAGGGCTCTCACTTGCTCGTCCCCAGTGTCTATACCATGGTTACGTCCTTGCTGAGACAGAGCAGAGAAAGTGTTGTACCTGTTGTCTGTTTCATCTTATTTTAATCTTCTATGACTTTTCACTCTGTAGAATCTTGTCTTTATGTTCTCTGGTTTCTTTTATGTCTCTCTTTAATGATTTCTGCCCCTGTGAAGCACTTTGACCTGGTCCAGTATCAGCAGGACCAGGTCCCCCAACCGCCCCCCCCCCACCCCCCCCCCACCCCCTACCGGGGTGTACCGTGTATCAGCGTGGGAGCGTTTAAGTCTATTTAATGTATTTGTTCAGTAGGAGGCCGCGCGCTGCATCACCGCGGGTCATCCTGCGGAGTCCATGCGTGCGCGTGCGCGGTGCGTGTTAAACACCTGGTGAGAGAGCGTGAGAGTCGATAACGGTGTGTGTGTGTGTTTGTGTTGGGGGGGGCGGACTCTAGGTTTTCCTCAGTGGTCGCGCGCTCTGGGTTTTCTGAAGCAGATGCGAGCAGAGGCAGCTGGAGTGGATTATTATTACCGGGAGACGCGCGTGCCATTACGCATCGGGCTGCTCCGGTGTGCAGTTAGTCCATGTAACTAGCCCACATACAGACACCATCACTATTAATACTGCTAATACTGATGTGAGCGTTCAGAGGAGGAGGAGAGCGGGAGCGACGCGGTCTGACGTCTGAGCTGCAGGGACGGACACGCACCGACCTGCGGGGAAAGTTGGAGTAACGCGGGCGCACCGTGTGAGAGGGAGCGCCCGGATGGTTAACGTTGAACAACCGCAAGGAAAGTGCTGATCTCTCCGTTCATGGACCGACTCCGGTAAACCGTGGATACTCCGACACGCGCTGCCTCGCCGGAATATGCGGACCTTAACGGACTCTGGGAACACTTCTCGAGCCTCCGTGCTGGTTTGACTCGGTTGGTTTGACCGGTCTCCCCGTTAAGACTGTCTCCAGGGGAAATTTGCTCGCTCCACCATGTCGGCTGCAGTTTTACCGGTTTCCAGCGTAGAAAGAGAGAGAGAGTGAGAGACACCGAGAGGGAGAGAGGGAGAGACACGGGGTGAACCGGACCGAGACCGACCCTGTATTCCTGACTTGTGGGATTACTGCTGGACGCGAAATGATCCTGATTAATATCATCACTTTGGTGTTTGTGTTGGGTGAGTACACCTCCAGTATTTACACCCGCCCGCACACGCAACGCATACACATTCACAGGTGAGGGCAAAGGGTTCACCGGCTGTCCATGTTCTAGTACATGTTCTGCCCCCCCAGCACCTTTACCCGCATCACAAACAGGGCACAGCCCCGGACCTTAACGCACTCCGGGATCAGCCCCAGTTTGTCCTGCTGTTAAAGGTGCACGTCTCCGTCTAAACACCGGTTAGATGGTGGTTTTATTAGGAGGAGATGGAGTTTCTCAGGTTCTCCCGACAGTAAAACGCTCCAGGAATAGGATTAGATTTCATCTGTCTGTCTGTCTGTCTGTCTGTCTGTCTGTCTGTCCTCCCCTGGTCTTGTCGTTGCAGAGACTGTAGGGGGGCAGTGGTGGAATTAGCATTTATTCAGTAATGTGCTTAGAGTCCTGAGGTACTTGTACTTTAACCTGAATAAATGCATTTGAAGCTACTTGATGAGTTAATATGATGTTTATTATTCTGAAATTCTTCTATATGAGTATTACCACCATCCTCAGAACTGTTCTTCAGCAGAGTTCCTGAGTACATGCTCTTGTTTACATTCTAGCACTGCTGCACAGTGTTTGTCTTTAGTTCACCTGTAAATGCAAGTTGTTGTGGTTTTGCTCTTCAGGGTTTTACACAGCCAAGAAGTTAGATGTATGTATGTTGTAGAAAAAGATAATTAGAATTATTTTAGAAATGTAGGTTTCAGTGTAACACAGGTAACACAGGTGTAGACTCACCTGACCAGGACCAGGTTAGTTGAAATAGGTCTGGTTTAAGTGGCAATCTGCTTTTAAATGTGGCACAAAAGCTGTGATGTGGTCCAAGGTGGATTGATACCGTTAGAAGTATGATCAGGACCAACAACTAGAACTTCAGTCTTTTCAGTGTTCAGTCGTAGAAAGTTGGGGGCCATCCAGTGTTTGATGGCAACAAGAACGCATGGCAGGAAATCTGGATTGATCTGATTTTCAGCACTAAACTAGACATAAAACTGGATGTCATCGGCGTAACAGTGTCACTTTACCTGTGTGAAGTGACAAATAACGTCAGATGTGTCTTCAGACCATCTTTTGAGCCCTGATCTTAGTCTGACTTCATATTTTACATTTTGTCACACTGTCCCCATTAACAGTGGCTGAATCAGCTGTGATTAGCTCCTATTTGCAGTGAACCCATGGATGTACAGACAACTCTCGCTGTATCACTGTGATACTGAAGGAAACTTAAAAACAGCAGGATTCTCAATGAAGTTCTGCAGCCTCTTTTTATCTGATTTCAAAGTGCATTTCTAGTTTCTTCAGGTTTGTGCTGGATGGACATGAGAGATAATGATATCCTAAGGAAGGGGAAGTCACACTGAATAATATCAGTATGTATTTTGTTTCTGTGTTCAGACCCGACTGAGTTATAACTCAGTCAGATCTGAGGGAAACCATTTTGACTCTAATTCACCTCACGCAGTACCTTTGCCTCCCCTTCATTTCTCTGGCTCCCCCCTGGGGAAGCTTTTGGGTTTTTCTTTTGCCTTTGTCAGAAGAGACCATTTAGGAGGGCTCCTAGTGGTCTGATGAAATCCTTTGTGGTGCAAGCTCCAGGTCACTAAATCCCCCAGATTATCCCAGAAAAAATACAGAAGACGTGAGCAGAAGATGTGAGCTAAGTAAAGCTTGACTGAGAAAGGATTGATAGCTGCACATGTTTATATTGTTTCCGTAAGTGTTCTTTTAAAATATTTTGTATAGTTAATGCTCAGACTGACTGAGAAAATGCGTCTCACACCTTATTTTGGGATGGTAGTGTGGCTTTGCAGCATCATTGTTGTCTTGAAGCGGAGCTCTGATATGTGTCCATTAAATTGGTTTTGGCTGTGAGCTAAAAGCAGCCTGGCACCGCTGGTTTCTCCTGAGGAGACAGACAGTGAGAGTTTACAGAGGGAAGTCCCAGGGTTCAACAGTTTGTGTGGTGTGAAGGAGCCCCGCACAAACTGTAATGACAGTCCGTCACGGTGACTTTGGTACAGGCTTTTTATGACAGAGATTCAGTTTGAAAAATGTTGAACTGACTTGGCAGAAATGGCATCAGTTTGTAGATGAATGTAGATTTACTGAAGTCAGACTGAAGACTTCACTGTAGAGCGTATGTTTGCAGCATAATCAATGAGAAGCAACAAGAAGTTACTTAATGTCACATACAGTGAATGAAAAGCATGATGATGATGCGATGTATGTTAAGACAGTTTAACAAGGATTTGTAATAATTCAGCATCATAACATTCACACTTCCACAACAACAGCACTTGATGACCATTTTATTTTGAAATGCAGCAATGATTCAGTTTCACAGATAAACATCCAGCACACTTTCAGTGTTGTAATGTATTTTCTTATTTCTATACCTACATGAGATTCTGAGGCTAAACTCTAAGCGAAGAGTGTTTCCTTAGACTTATTAGAGTAAAAACTCTAAAAAGTCTCACACAGACACAAACTAGGCCACAAACACTAATCAAACCTAATTAGCAGTACAATCCTTCATGCCTGTATGTCTTTTTGCTCTCTTTCCTCCTGCAGATGTGTGTGTGTGTGATTCGGAGCTGGGCCCCCCCGGGTGGAGGGAACCTCTGGACTGCGTCCGAGCCTCTGAACTGTGCAACCAGAACAGCCAGTGCAGTTCACGTTTCCGGATCATGCGGCAGTGCCTGTCTGGTGGGGACAAGGAACGTAGCGCCATGCTGGCCTCCAAGGAGTGCCAGGGGGCACTGGAGGTGCTGCAGGACTCACCGCTGTACGACTGCCGCTGTAAGAGAGGCATGAAGAAAGAGCTGCAGTGTCTGCAGAACTACTGGAGCATCCACATGGGCCTGACTGAGGGTAAGCCTCCAACACTGAGCTGTGTTGGGAGTTAATTAAGCCTCCTGCTGCCTGTTGATTTCTCCTCATGTTTTGAGCTGTGAGCTGGCAGATGAAACACAGCAACTTTCTTGGTGTTTTTGTGAACTTCACATATGTCGAGCTCGAAGACAGTTCTGCATCGATTGTTGCGTGGGCGCCCATTTGAATTTGCCTGAAGTGCAAAGAAGGACAAAGATGTGGAGAAGAGGAGTAAGTTGCTGTTGCTTATTTTAAAGTTAAACTCCAGGTGTTGGGGGGGTGTGACTGCATAGCATGAAGCCTTCAGCGTCTCCAGAGGGCGCTGTGTGAAGCCTAATAAATGTCCTTAAGGAATGTCCTTAAGCCGTGACTGCATAAATCAGCTTTACAATAGTTCATCCTTTATTTATGCTGCCATCTCTGCTCCAACAAGTGAAGGAAGATTAGGCTGCAGGCTCATATAGGCTTAAATAATCAGAGCAGATAGTGAATCAGCCCCCCCCTCGGGTTTTTAAACGAAGTCAGCAGGGTTGTTTCTGCTCAACAATGATGTCGCCCCACCCCACCCCCCCCGGTCGGAGGTCCAGTTGCATTGTGGGTAATGCTTCACAGAGTGAGGACGTGATAGGAGTGCAGTGCTGACTCAGTGGAGCACTGTAACAGCTCTTTGTGCTGTTGTTGTTGTTGTTGTTGTTGTAATGTTCTGTGGGATGTTTAAAAGAACAAATAAGAACACATGAAACGTTCTCTCACTGCAGAGCTGCTGCTGTGTTTTGAATCACCTGGCTAACACCTTTGGTTGGGTCAGGTCCCACTGCTGGTCCTGCACTGTGTTCTGTGTGTGTCAGCACTGACGATAGGGCGCACACACACACACAAACACTCACACACACATGCATACATACACACGGGCTGTTGGCCTAGTTTGGGTTTCAGCAGTGGCAGAGCTCATTAAGAGCCTCTCTCTTTGTTCTCCATTCCACTAAGGATGTCTCTGTAGTGCCAGCAATACTCACAAAGCCCCTGCATCACACACTCACACACACACTCACACACACACACACACACACCCACACACACACACACACACCCACACACACCCACACACACACACACACCCACACACACACACACACCCACACACACACCGTACACTGGACATTTAAGCTGGACAAAGTTGAAATGTACACAAACACAAACACATTGTCTCAGTTGTCTGTAACAGCACGACCAGCAGCTGAGCAGACTTCAAGGACATTCAGCATGGTGTGTTTGTGTGTCTCAGTGCTGTGGTGTGTTTGTGTGTCTCAGTGCTGTGGTGTGTTTGTGTGTCTCAGTGCTGTGGTGTGTTTGTGTGTCTCAGTGCTGTGGTGTGTTTGTGTGTCTCAGTGCTGTGGTGTGTTTGTGTGTCTCAGTGCTGTGGTGTGTTTGTGTGTCTCAGTGCTGTGGTGTGTTTGTGTGTCTCAGTGCT
>JBBMJY010000008.1:19298095-19330810 GCA_037833715.1 Toxotes lorentzi | reverse complement strand
TCCTCCTGTCTCCTCCTCTCTCCTCCTTTCGTCTCCTCCTGTCTCCTCCTCACTCCTCCTGTCTCCTCCTCTCTCCTCCTGTCTCCTCCTCTCTCCTCCTTTCGTCTCCTCCTGTCTCCTCCTCACTCCTCCTGTCTCCTCCTCTCTCCTGCTCTCTCCTCCTGTCTCCTTCTCTCTCTCCCTGTCTCCTCCTCTCTCTCCCTGTCTCCTCCTCTCCCCTCCTGTCTCCTCCTCTCTCCTCCTTTCGTCTCCTCCTGTCTCCTTCTCTCTCCTCCTGTCTCCTCCTGTCTCCTCCTCTCTCCTCCTGTCTCCTCCTCTCCCCTCCTGTCTCCTCCTCTTTCCTCCTGTCTCCTCCTCTCTCCTCCTTTCGTCTCCTCCTGTGTCCTTCTCTCTCTGGATGGTGAGACTCCCTCCATTTTGGACTCTCCGGCTCTCCGTCCACTGAGAGCTCAGCTCTGTCAGGACAGTTTGCTTTTCTGTTTCCAGCTTCCAGGTTTCACACAGCTCTTCTTACTGACTCTGTGATTACCCAGCAGGTCCTCAGAGGGTGCTGAGAAGGTGTTGAAGGGGAGGGTGGAAATGACTAATGAGCTGAGGGGCAGGAAATTGATTGTGGGTGGAGAGAGCGGAGCTTTTCTTCTTTAGTTCTTTTTATTATTCTTTCCGTGAAGACCACCACTCCCAGCAGAGCGAATCCTCATGTTGAAGAGTTGTGTGACACAAACTCATTAAGTTTCAGAAAGAAACCTGTTACACTTGGCTGTGGTGGAAAAGTTGGGAACGTGCTAAAGAAGATATGCAAACAGGTTATGGAAACATGTTTCACACATGCTGTGCCTCAAGGAAAGCCATGCTGCCATCCACCACTGGTTCTCAGGAGTCCATGCTCATTGCAATGGTAGCAACGCCTCGTGGGCTGGGAGCAGATTTCAACTCCAGCAGCTCCTGCAGCAAGTTCACACTGAGGAAGGGGGGTCTTGCTCTTGTATGAGGGGCGGGGGCTTTAACATGTCATGTTTAACGTGTCCTTTAACGTGTCATGGGCCCATTGTCTCATATTCCATGGCCGTAGGATGTTAGATATATCAGCTATTTCTTGATATCATTTCATACAAGAATATTTAAAGTTGTTCATTTATTTCACTGAATGAACAATAAAAAGCTGCTCTGAACCTGCCCCCGGGTGGAGGTGTTGAGAGGTTCAGCCATTGTCACCGCATCTGACAGAAAACTGCCTCATCACTGTTCAAGACTCAGTTTTTCATCTTGCTCCTAATTCTGGATTCATCACCTCCTGTGTGCCAGAAAGATTTTCCGCCCTCCTGCACTACATCGTCAGCAGCAGACTTTCATTTAGGTAAACAGGCTGAATCTATGACATCTCAACAAATTAGGAGGCGTGAGAAGCTCGTCTCTCTTCTGTGCTGCCCTACTTTATCCTTCAGCCTGTTTTTAAATATAAATCTTATATTTAAGCCTTATCCAGCTTTATGCCCCGGTGCTAGAAAACTCATCATCCATCCTAATTTCTGTTGTGCGTCTTCCGTCTTCATCACAATGATTTCGACGTTATTCGGCAGCCTGCAGGTGAACGTAAGAGCAACAGCTGTGACCACAGAGAGCAGAAAAGCAATATTCTACAGAACTCACTGATGGTATGTTATTCATCATTTCAGCATGGAGGACCCTCACACATTAAACAGTACGAGATGAACCTGAGAGGAGCAGAGCTCACAGGCCAGAGTGGAGACAGAGACCAAGGTTATCTCTATCATCTATACGCAGCGTATGAACAATTAATACATATTTATAACAGATGAATATGCAGATAAAACCTGTACAAACAGTTTTAAACTACAAACAATTAACCACATTTTATTTGTATATGAACTTTCATGGAGAAGAGAAAAACGCTGTGGATATTATGTGGAATTTTTCCATATAAATATGTGTTAACTACATTATAAACATTTATCAATTGCTTATATATTGCTTATTAATGCTAAATGGGTGGGTGGTTAAAATAATGTGTAGCTAATTTTTTTTGACAGATTAATCACCTCAGTTCTCTGCATCGGTTCACTTGAAACAGCGTCTGCAGGCTATTTAAAAGGAACGAAGCAGATTAAACGACGGTGTTTGTGTGAATGGCAGAGGGACGGAGGAGCTCGGGGGGGCGGGGGTCAGCGCAGATAAAAGACTGATATCCAGGGAATTAGATCAAAGTATGATGACAGCAGATGACGGAGGAAGGAACAATTTGAGGATGAGGAACAGAAAAAGGAGGAAATGGAGGAGAGCAGGGAGAGATCAGATAGATGAGATCAGATAGATGAAATCAGATAGATGAGATCAGATAGATGAGATCAGATCGATGGGGGGGGGCACAGAGAGGGGAAGCGAGATGAAGCCTCCATTTGTTTTCTGACATACATTCGGTTCATTAAAGGACACAGTGCAGTGTCTCGGGCCGAGGTCAAACCAGTGTCTCCTGTTTAAACGGCTCATTTGAAGAATATTTGCCGTATCAGAGGCTTAAACTCTGGGAAACTTTGGTTCAATGAATCCCTGCAAACACATCTGAGCAGAAATATGGAGATTTGATTTTTGATTGATCCCACGAAGATCCATCACTTTGCCACAAATGTGTGGTGTTTGCCTGGTGTGATGTTTGTTGTTTGCCGGCCCATTAAACCACGCTTGAGAATGGCGATCATTACCCTAAGTGTGTGTGTGTGTGTTTCTGTTTGTTTGTGTGTGTGTGTGTGTGTTTCTGTTTGTTTGTGTGTGTGTGTGTGTGTGTGTGTGCGCCTGCCTGAAGCACTGACATAACAACACAAAGACGGGAGAAGAAAACCATTTAAAGCAAAGACGGTCACTTCACAAGCTACAAACGGTAGCTGTTATAGACCGAGCACCAGATTTACTAAGACTCACCTGCACCGTCACCTGTTTCATTTTATCTTCATTTTATTTTATTCAAATGATTGTTTGTTGTTAAATGTTTTATCAAATTGCTTTAACAATTAAAAACCTATCGCAGGGTAGAAGATCCACGCAGGAAATGACAGAAAGAGAAGGAGACGGGGCAGGTCGAGACGTGTTAACAGCAAAAAGCAATTACTGGTTTACTTTATCACAGTAAATGATGGCATGAAACAATATAGAGACACCGACTTTTTCACTGCGTCAATGGCCTTTCTCACAACAGTTAACTCTTGGAGAGCAAAGAGAGATGCAGGTGAAAGACGGCTGAGAGAAGAGTGAGGAGAAGATAATTCATTTCCCCTTAAATCGATTTGATACAGTCATGAAAAGCTTTGATATGAAGAAACTGTTTTCATTGATTTTTAATCCCTTTGAGATACAGAACTGGGACAAAAACAGTAAAATTGAAACTGTTTGCCACATCAAAGCATGACAGATGATCAGACGCCATGCATCTGTTCTCGGAAAAATAAACCCTTTGTGAGGCTCTGAGACAACACAAACTGTATAATTATTGGTTTATCTGAATGAGAAGTCTGGCTGGGACTTGAGGGAGGATGGAGAGCGGAGGCTTTGGAGTAATCTGCACAGGGGCTGGTGTGAGCTGTCCCCGGAGGGAGTTCGTACACAACAGGGCAGGCCGCAGGCAGCGTTAGTCATGGGTAGCTCTGTGCATGGCTAGCTGGTTTCTACAGCTCTGCTCTGAGCTCCTGGTGGGACTGGAGCACACTGACAACCCGGCTGGTGCTGATCCTGGCGCTGTCCGCCACACAGACCGCACAGGGCTGTCAGGTGAGGTGTGAGGTGACTCACCTGTACAGGCCCCAGTGGAAGCTCAGAGGAAGCAGCTGTGATGAGCTGAGTTCATTTTTAAACATAAAACGTTTTGTCTGAAAAACCTTAGTTCATTTCTGTGCTACTTTTAATTTTTAGGCCGAGTCGCAGCCAGTGATCTGTACTGAGTACCGGTGCTAAATCAGTACCAGCTCCTGATTGGTCAGAACCTTAATACCGAGTTGGTGCTGCTGTTGGTATTTAAACCTCATTCTTTCCTTTAACTTTTGTGGTGCGTTTTCAAAATCTTCCTTAAACCGACTTCGTCTCGGGTTTTTGAAATAATTGACGACCTGTGCTGTAAACACAGCTTTTCAGCTGATCAGGTCACACACACCACACACACTCCCTCGTGATGAAACTATAAAGTGAACGTTAAGGGCATATTTAGCACTGGTGCCACTAGCCAGGCTTATGGGATGTAATTTCCTGTCAGACATTCATAGTCCACAGAGGATGAATCCCACCAGCTTTGCTGATGATATGATAAAATTAGATTTTGACCGGAGGAGGTCAGATGTCTCAGGCTGAACTCATCCTTTCTAATCTTTAATTACACGTGCCACGTTAGGACCACAGCTTCTTCAGACGTCACCGTTTCTCTGGCCTCGTGATGTGTGCAGACATCTGTACTCAGACAGTGGTCTAATGAACCTCAGCTGTTTAATGTGTCATCAGGGAAATCGCTGACCTCTCTGTAACCACTGGGAAAAAACATTGTGCCCACCGCGCTGCTCAGTTTTGTTCATATTGACAGTTTTGGACCTTGTGACTATGATCATTCAAGTTTACATCAAAACGTAATTATAAAGTCATTAAGACAGTAATGTGGGAAAGGCAGAGCTCAAGTAAACTCCAATTATGCTAAAGTTAAATGATTTCTTAATCAGAGCAAACACAAACACTCTGTGATGCTTTATGTGGAGTTCAGTGACGTTTCCTCCAACAGATCAGCTGGATTTGTATAACTTGATTTTTCAGCCAATCATTTTTAGTAGATCAACCAAGCAACATATTGTTTTAGCCATTGGATGTCACATGACGTGGCCTGTTTCCCTTTGTACTGACTTACTGTATATATAGATTAGATTAGATTAGATTCAACTTTATTGTCATTACATATTATGTACAAGGACAGGGTAACGAAATGCAGCTTAGCATCTAACCAGAAGTGCAAAAGCAGCAAGTGCAGGATATATACAGTATCTACAGTATATTTATATACTGTATATATAGGAATGTAGTTTTAGGAGGGAGGGTTTAAATAATCAGGCCATGTGGGGATGACCAAAAATAAAACACACAATACAGAGGGAGCTGAATACATGCTGGGAGTATTGACCCAGAGCCATGAATAAATCATAAGCGACGTGCAGTTTTAAATCATATCATGTGAGGTAAAGGGATGCAGGTTTTACATTTTCTGAATTTAATTCCGAGCAGAAGATAAGAATAAACTGTTCCTCATCCTTTTGCACCTCTGCCGCCAAAAAAATACCGATATTCAGAGTCACAGTGCTGCTCTGTGAACGGATGGATTTAAAGGTGACTATCAGTGCTGGATCTAACCAGAGGGGACCTTTACCCAAGCAAGTTCGTGGAAAGGTTGTGGAGTAGTTCAGGTGATTAAAAAAACTAAAACTAAACCGATATTATAAAAAATACACCCACAAAGTTGTAAGGAAGAAAATCCACAAGCAAATAAACCTTAAATCCACGTGATGCCACTGAGAGTGCAGGAAAACTAGTTAGTAAGGTAGCTAATTAGTTAGCTAAAAGTAATGGATCATTATCTGTGAGAGGATCAACAGTTAGTAACGTTTAGCTAAACACACTGTAATATACATTCAAACTGGCTACGCAGCTTCAGTAGAAAATCTTTGAGGTGAGATTTCTGCTTTATTTTATGAAGTATTTTCAGTTTTTGACTGAAGGCGTTTAAGATGAAGACTAACCTGTGAGGTTTACAGATGTAATGCTTTCTCAGTCATCCTGGGTTAGGGTTAGTAACCCTAATCCCGGTTAGTAACCTGGCTTCTGTAAGTCTTAACAAATACTGAATAAACAATGATCAATAATATTAGATTAAAAAAAACAACAAATTTTGCTACTAAACGAAAGGAGTGAACAACGTGACATTGTGTTGACAAATTTTAAAAGAAAGTCAATGAGATTTTGAATGAGGTTTTCTTCTGGAACATATCTGGAAGATTCAGTTTGACCTGAGCTCTGTGCAGCGTAACTCTCTGACTCCATCACTTCAACAGGTGGACTGACACTGACTCACCTGCTGTGATTGGACAGTCCCTAGCTGGGGGAGGGATTTAGTCCGCTGATATTTTCTTCAGTTGGTTCAGTCTCCTGCCCTTTCTGCTTCTTTCTTCTTTTATTCTCGACTTCTTTCTTATTTTTCTCTTCTCCTGTTGTCTCCCCCCATTCTCCCTCCAGTGTCTTCTCTGTTCTCAGCATGTGGTGGTTGTTGATGTTAATCGAGTATTCACACTGTGCTGTCTGATCTGATTTTACATGGGTCTGTGCTGCTTTCCAAGATGAAATGCTTTAGGAGAGATTACATATTTGATTCTTGTGCAGCCACAGAGGCTCAACCAGTCATTATTCCTGTCAAGTGTTTGTGTGTACACACACTCAGCTGAGCATTGGCAAGGAAGAAACTGAGAGTCATTTCAGCTCTAATCACTGTAATTACTGTGTGTATGTGAATAAACACTAGTCCTACTTTACAGAGAATATATGCCGTAGTATGTGTCCTAGTGGTTTGTACCTGTAAGAACTCATTACATAAAGGTGCTTCTGCTCTACTTCACTGGCCAAGTTTTTCAGTTTTCATTGAAACTCAAACTGAAACTCCAAGTTTAGTGAAAAAACTGCCAGAGGTTAAAAAAAAAAAAAAAAAGTCACCAAAAAGTGAAAAATCCTATAGAAAACAGGCTTTACACACTTTTACACTTTGCATATGTTTAGATTCAGTGTCATTTATACTTTCTAAGGATACATTATGGATCAATGAATATCTAAAAATCAGCTTACAAACCATGGAAACAAAGATGCTCTTCTACCTGTAGAACCTGCCTGAGAATCCTAGTGTTTTAAGTTTCCTTCAGTGTCACAGTGATCCAGTGATAGCTGTCTGTACAGCCATGGGTTCACTGCAAACAGGAGCTTATCACAGTTAATTCAGCAGCTTTTAGTGGGGACAGTTTGTCAAAGTGTAAACAGGACCAAGAAGAAGAAGACCAACAAAAAATGGGGCTCAAGCTTTTTAGCCAACTCACGGACGTGTGGTTTTTGTCTCAAATTTGTCTGAGGGGAGTCCAACAGTGTCAGACTTTGAAAACCCTGCTCTACATTAAACTGACTTTATCTCATGAGGGAAAAGAAATAAATGAGAATTTTAGAAATAGGAAAGTCTCCGTTCCACAGGTAATTATATTCAGTCATTTATCCACAGGAGAGTTACAGAAAAGTTTTCCCAGCATCAGAAACATCCAGTTTGAGAGAAATAAATGGACCGTGACAGCATAACATCATCACCCAGATTCCCACTCATACATTTAAACACACATGTGAACCCAGCCTGGGCCCCCGCCCCTACCCCACCTGTCCTGACTCTCTCCACTGTCACTGTCAAATAAAGCAGAAATGCCAAAAAATAATCTTTTAAAAAACACAAACACATGCTGTCCACATTTATATGCATGCTCTGCTCACGCTCAGCAGACTCCCAGTGACTGTTTCTGTGTGTGCATCTGTCAGGCAGCTGAGAATGAGATGAGTAAACAGTGAACAGTGGTGTGTCTCTGTGGAGCAATACTAATCAGCCTCCAGCTCACTCATTAGCCCGCATGCTAAATACCTTGCTCATTAGCCTGCATGCTACACACATCAGTCATTAGTCAGACTGGTAAATTAGCCATTTATTTGACTTCATGCTAAATACCAATGTCAGTGTTAAATGTGTAATTTAGCAGGCTGAACTCTAAGCACCTCTGGGATTAGGCGCTCACACAGGCCAGTTACTGGACAGAGTACTTAAAGCCTGACTTAATAGCATGCATGCTAAATAGCGTCGGTCAATACTAAGTGCCCTGATCTGTTAGCTTAAAGGATTTGGCAATCTAGTCCAAGCAATTACTTAAACACCGACAGGTCAGTGTGTGCCTGAGCCACAACACTTCACAAATTCTGCACCTTCAGCAGCTCAGCCTAAAGCAGTGGCAGGCGGGTGGGGGTCCTGCAGCACCTCCACCCCCAGGCGGGTGAGATTCTCTAGAAGAAAAAGCCTTTGAAGGTGTTAAACCATCTTAAGTTTCAATTACAAAGTGGAGTTTCAAACCCTGTCACTGCTGCTGCTATAGGAGCTGGAAGATCATCACTGGACAAGTGTCAATTCAGTGGATTTAGAATAACAGTTTTTAAATTTGTTAATCCACCCACCAGCTTTCTGTCACTGATCTGGGACTTAAATTTAATTTGGTGAACGCTGTAGAAACGTTGCTCACACCATCAATGTTTTTGAATATATTATTTCTTTCAATTATCGTGAGCAGTGCAAGCTTTGCAGATGGTTTCCTAAAATATTTTGTAAAATGTTCCGTAATAGTTTGTCTGTGTTGACTTGTTGTGGTAGGAAGGCTGGATTCTGACAGTCGCCTCAGCATGAACAACACAACACAACAAAAACCAAAAGTAGAAAGGCTTTCTCTCTTTTTCTCTCTTTCACTGCCTAATTCAAATATTCGAATGTTATCTCTCTAAAACACACACACACACACACACACACACACACTGACCTCTGTCAGCAGGACAGTGGTCTCTGGTGTCAAAGTGGGACATTTTGTTGACCAATCCATCTAATGCTGAAGGTGTTTGTGGAGCGTTCAGAGTGCCGTACCTCCCGCTGAGACCACGTTTTAGCCTTTATGGTGGAGCCTGTGCTTGTGAGCATGTTTTTATGTCAATATGTTTGCGACTATCTGCCAGCGGTGTTGATAACAGCAGCAGCCACATTGCAGACCTGCCTGGAAGCTGCCTCCTCAGCACCAAAAAAAAAGTCTCTGAATTATTGTCTAATAGCATGACGGTCGTGTTGTTCGATTCCTGTCTCCATGCGGTCGTCCTCGTTGGGACACCACACGAGTCTGTTAACTAACAGCAGCTCTGTACAACAGGGATCTCAGCGTTTTTGTGTTGGACCCTCGTCCCTGTCAGGTTCATCACTGATGGTACTGTACTGCAGTGGGCCTAAATCTAACCAAACCTTGGCACTGACACCTCATAAAAGGATTAGTTATGTTTTTCAGCAGTGTATTTAAACAGTGTATCTGTGGTTTATCTCCATAGGACTGTATCAGACGTGAAGGACCAACGACCTGCATGGCTGTTTATCATGGAGGACTCGTTGGTATATGATGTTGTGACATCATGTCTGTCACCATTAAGAGTATATTTAAGTCCTTTTTATAGGCTTCTTGTGTTTTCAATGAACCCATGCAGCTAACGTTTGGTTAAATAACTAGTTGTCAATAACTAGTTGTCAGCTAAACTGACGGTCGGAGGTTGGAAATGAGAAGCTGCTTTCGTCTGCTGTGTTAACTACAGGTCACCAACGGTAAAGAAGGGGGGCAGGAATTAGCGAAGGGTCAGGTACGATGGACATGTTTTTACCAAGCAGGAGACAGAAAAACAAACAGTGACAGAAGATGAATGAGGATGGTGGTAAATAGATGTTGCAGCAGTTGGTAGATGACAACAACAGTTATGTCAGGATGGAAGACAGAGGATGATGAAGATGATGTGAGGCGAAGATGGCAGCTGCAGGATGTTTCAGAGGGTGGACGCTCTCCTCTGCTCTGTTAGTAATAATTAAAGGGGGGCAGTGAAAGCTGAGAGGAGCACCAGAGAGGACTGCAACTAAGCACTTTGTGAATTCTCAAATTCAGCGTATTACACACACCTTGACACACACACCACACACACACTTTTCAACATGGTTGCAGGCAAAATGCATGTATGCAGCTCGGACTCATGCACGAGACGCAGTGCGGCTTTTCTTCATCATGTAATGCAGTTAGTGTAACTCATCAGCACTGACAAGCCTGTCTCCTACAACATGCTTTCAGACAGTGCGGATTTCTTTTGCCAAATATGTTCTGGGGAAATTAAATCATTGCCTGGATTATGTTCACTGCACTGACAACCTTACTTTCCTCAGTCCAGTGTGACAGCTGCATGCCGCTGCACAGCAGTAGGTAGGAGGTCAGGATGGCTGGTTGTGAATATAAAGCTCAGGACTTTGATACAGGCCACTGGGTCTTGCTCCCTGTGGCCCACATGTTTGGTTTTGGTCTAAAACGCTTCCAGAGTTCACGTCCCGTCACAGACCTGCAGTTCACCTCCTTCCCAGTGCAACTCAGCCCAACCATAGCTGCCCTGCACAGAAAGCAACCGGACAGGACATAAACACGTTTTCATGATTCCAGGATTCGTTTTCCTGTGGTTCAGGTCTGTGCTGACTTTTTCAGTATTTGTTCAGGACCTCCGTCTTTCTGGATGCTTCACAGTGCATGTTGCTGAATGCACTTCAATGTAAAGTTAAAGGGACTAAACAAACATGTTGCCAGAGACAGAAATCATAAGGAAGGTGTTTGTGTTGCAGGCCCATTGAGTGGGAATATTCAGCTCCAGGTTCACATGTGTGATGCAAACACTGAGGAGTGTGAGGAATGTAATCTGTAACCTGACGGACACATGTTCTCAGGAGCAGTCAGGAAAATAATCAGCAGATTAATCCAGAATGAAAAAAGTGATTAGAGGCAGCCTGAACATTAACTTCACCTCAACCAGCTGCAGCAGTGAAAGGCTGCTTCCACGTGGGCGATCAATAATGATCTGATATAATATATCATGGTGTAACAGTCTGCACTGAGACTTTTACTTTTGATCATTTCAGCACATGTCCCTGATTGTTCTGACGCACTGTCACTGAAGAAACATTCCAGTGCAGGACTTTTACTTGTGATGGAGTAGTTTCATAATGTGCATCAGTATTTCCTCCTCCACTGTCAGACACAGTGATTTCGATGCTGTGAAGTGGGACGTGATGATCATTCTTCACACTTATTGGCTCCATCTGGCTGAAACCTTGTTGTTTCAGTGTTGTTCTCTTATAGAACACTAAACATGCCCCCAGCAGAAAATACACACGTGTTATTCACATTCAAATTAACATTCTTCACTCTTTCTTTCGACCTGAGCAGTGCACTCCCAGGTGTGTGTCCGTGCCTGCAGGTGAAATCACTGTTACAGCTTCATACATAAACATCTCCCGTTTATCATCACTGCTGCCTCACCTTCAGGCTGGATTACCTGTACACTAACACACTATCTCGCTCACTGCCTCTTTACACACAGACACACGCAAACACACACACTCCTGCTGCACACGCTCATGGCTCGTAATTCAAGAACATGTCTCTGATAATTAACCTTCAGGTGAAACAGTGAGTGTGTTATCATCAAGCGTATGGCTGAGCAGAAAATTTAAATGAGTACATACTCCAGAAGGATGTCACCGCTCCAAGACAGCGTCGCATTCGTCTCCTCCTCAACTCAAAGTCAGTGTGAACCTGCTGATTAAATTCTTTAAAGGTAAAATCGTTTGTCTTTTCTAATGTTTGCTTAAATCGGTGGCAACAGATTTCTCATTCTGCCCGCCTGCAGTTTACAGTGCGTCTGTTAACAGAGCATCTCTTTCCAGTTTCCTCTTACTGTGAATCTGTGCCACAGATCACGTTACTGGGACGTGAGGAAACTCTTTATCCCACAAACACGGAGGAAAAACACGTCCACAGAGTTCACACAGTGTTAGTGATGAGCCGTCAGCTGAATCTGGTTCCAACCCGCTGAGTTACCGAGCTGCACCTCAGATTTGATTCAGATACATGTAGGTCTGCGGTCACATGTTTAAATGACATGCGTGTGCGCTCACCCCCACCCCCACCTCTCCACAGGAAGCACACACTGCATCCTACTGGATGTTGTCAGATTAAACATGAGGTGCAGAACCATCTGATTCTTAGGATGCTCTGCTGTGTCTCCTCATGTTGAGGATGCAAAAAGCAGCTCCTGCAAATGCAGCCACTGCCAGTAATTGCAGACACAGAGCAGCACTTTTGCCAATACCTGGGCCTGTTTTTAGCATTCCTTTCATCTCCTCTCAGCACCAATCTATGGACATTACCCCAACTCCCGAAAATACACTGCTCTCATATCCAGCTTTTATTTAGAGAGGTTTCTACTTTAAAACCTCGATAAGAAATCCTTCCTCCAGAGGAGTCAACATTTCTCCTTTCTTTTTTTCCATTAGAACACAAATAGCTGGTGTCTTCGCTCCGACACATGAAGAGAGATCACTTCCAGTCTGAACATGGCAGGTGTAACACAGGAGAGCTTGTACTTTCCCTCTGTTGATGTGTTTATTTGTTGCTCCAGCTGTCTGCAGCAGCCTTGTTTATCTCTCATGAAGTATTATTTCTCTCTGTAAGAGTAAATTAGATGAAACTCCCCAGGACATGATGATCTCAACTCTGTAACTATAGACAGGAGCTGTGCCAGTGGAGCGGTGGGAGGGAGCATCACTGCTAAATGCCAGACAAATGCTCATGGGTGGCAAATGATTGCAGAGAAATTTAGCGTAGTGTTGAATCAGTACTGGAGTAAATCAGCAGTGGAGTTTGCTGGCATGCTGAAGTGTGGTGCAAAGATTAAAGACAAAACACCAAATGAACAGAAGTTGTTAGTTTAGAGATCCTGGCACAGCAGAGAGTGTTCCTGGAGTGCCAATGAAAATGTCATGCTGCCTCTGAATGCAGTGTGAATAAGCTACTGTCTGCTGAGTGTTTACCTGAAGGATAAAGGGAAACGCTGGCTGTTGGGAGCAGTCTACCATAATCCTCAGTCCATTTCCTGTTAAAGGTAAAAAGAAAACAAGCTCTTTGATCAGCTGCTGTTGAGGCGATGCTAAGCTCACCCATCAGCGACACACTTAGTATTTTTGGAGTCACCTCCAGAGTCGCGTTCAGACTGCAGCACTGTGCCACAGCTAGAGCTGATTAAAACTGGGAAAGCACTGAGTTCATTTCTGTGCTTTGAGTCAGATAATGAACAAAATAATAAATTAATATAGCAGCTATATTAATATATGTCTTTACAGGAAGAGTTCGAACAAACACTGGACGTTCTGTGTACAGCTGTGGTACAAACGCTCAGGGATTTAAACCACATCTCACACTCTTCACTCAGATAGTGATCATCACATGACCTGAGGCTGGAATTTTGGTCATGTGACTGACAGGGTTTGGTTGAAGAACCACAGTCTGATATCAAACCTCAGATAACCAAGATAAAAGTGTGAGTGAGTGCTCCAGAGCGGCACACTACCGGTTTGATGTTTGAAACAACAAATCCCAGAATCCCTTTCCTGTCCTGCACACGCCGTGTGTCTCAGCTGCAAGTCGTTAGATAAAAAATAATCTCTGACTGAGGTCATTCTCCCAGAGGAGCATCAGATACGGCAGGTTTCCATTTCCAACAAACCCATCCACCAAACTTAAACAGTTTTAATGTGGGGCCACTAAGCTGCAGGCAGAACTTTCCTGGTCCTGTCTGATCCGATTCTTCTGACTGACAGTCAGTGACAGTCTGTCACAATGTGCCAATGCAGAAAAGCAAACATAAGTATAACACAGTACATTTTAAACTCTTCAAAAAAAACAGCTTTGAAATGTTTCATGTGAAAAAGGGAATCCATGCAGATTCGTAAGAGCTCAGGGAAACACACAGTGAGGTCGGTGAGTTACACCGAGTGTGAACAGATATTTTTAATTTGAATGAATCATGGAGCTGGTTTCATACAAGTACAGCCAATAAGCTCATATCTCACCAGCTGCAGACAGACAACATGTAAACACACACACACACACACGATATTCAGGGTGTGTAAAATAAAGAAAAGAAACATCAAACATCAGCTTGAACGCAGCACCTGAACACGGCGGTGCTGTCCCGTCTGCTTCCTGCTGTCCTCCCTCTTTTTGTGAGAACAGGAGTGAAAGTCGATGCAGTCGTCATCCTCACTGACAAACACATTTCAAGATAAAAACAAAGGCACACACATCATTACAACACCCCCCTTGCTGCATACCAGATGATGCATGTATCATACTGTAATGTATTTAGTGTGGGAGGGAGCCTGCAGTTCGGATTTCAGATATAAATATAGAAATACTGCTAATGCATGCGGGATGTGACAGGAAGATGCAGCGTGTGAAGCAGCCCGTCAGCCCTGCGCAGTGTAAGACGTTCACACTGGACATCACATTAAAACATGTTCAACAAGCTTCCCAGACACACACAGTCCCACCGTGCGTGTGACGTTACACCCTTCAGATACTGTTTGATTTCCTGGGTGAAGGGAGAGTAAAGACGCCTCTGGACACCTCTGAGCTCGTTTGTTTTTAATGGCGCTGAAGTTGGCGATAAGCTCCCTGCCGTCTCCTCCTGCTGCAGTGTTGTCCTGAAGTGACATTTAGCCGTTTCCCTGTGCTGCAGCACAACAGAAAACAGACGATATAAAGAGAGGAATGTCTGATGAAGAACTCTACACTGACAACAGAGTTTCATGTGCGGATGAAGCGGGGTGACGTTTCACAGAGCCCTGTAGATTCTGCTTTCTGTGGTTTTTGACTCATTTCACAAACTTCTCCTGCTTTCAGTCTTTAAATTGTCAGGCAGCTCATAGTGGTGTCACCTCCCCCACAGGCAGCACAGTATCGGGTTTGGGTTTGGGGGGTTCTCAAAACCTGGTAGATTAGCATTAGCATTTCTAATGCTATGAAATCAGAGTCCTGCCATCAGTCATTTTTGATGTGTTCAGCTCTGACTGCGTCAGCGTTGTGTGTAACATGAGGCATCAGCACGTGCAGAACGTTGCTCTGTATCACTGCTGCTTTCATGTGTTCACCTGTATGTGATTACTGTCTGTGGATCTGGTGTCAGATCAGTTCTCAACGAGGAAGGAGCCTATAAAAGAAAAGCATGTTATTAAAGGACAGTTCTTGAGAGCTGGATTCACAGACACATTTTGGATTGGGTCTAATTATCCTCAGGTTTCTTTGGATCAGGTTTCATTTCTAAAAAAAAATGATTCATGCACTTCAGGTCTGGGAAGGTTTTACAGAAGTCCATTTCAGATCTCGTCCGACGTTGTGGACCCATGAGGACGTCTTGTTTAATGTACTGAAATATTGAATGATCATATTTTATGAGCTTATTGGTTCTGTGGTGGAGCAGGCGCAGGGAACGGCTTGTTTACTGTCAGTATTTACTGTATTCAGTTCACCCAGAGCACACTAAGCTCTGGCCCTGTCAGTCAGTGAAGAATGTCCATTAAATGTGCAGCAACTTCAGCTACACTCATTGTTTTTTCTGTTTTTCTGAGCCGGGTGGAAGCAGAACAGGCTGTGAACACATCCGTTACTGGACATGAGTAGATGAGAGCAGAGTTTGTGGACTGGAAAACAAAACTGAGATAAAAAGGCTAAGAGGCTGATTTGATCTGAGGGATGAGGACGGTTTAAAGCTAAGATGAAAAGTGTGTTTGCTGATGAGTGATGACTGTCCATTATCAGAGTGCATCATCTGTTACAAAGCAAAGTATCTGAACAAATTCTGCCTCTTTTCCTTTTCCGTTTGAGAGGAATGTCAAATGACAAGCTCTCACTGTCTTTGCTGAGAAAACGGCTGCAGCTGATTATTTTCAACATCATTAATCTACTGATTATCTTGATGAATTGTTCATTCAAAGAAATGTCAAAAATAGAGGGAAAAACCATCATCCTCTCCATCCTTTTGCTTGAAAAATGAAATGAAATGAATTATCAAATTAGTTGATCAGCTAATCAGTTGATTGAGTAGCTGAGACTACAGGTGATCAGACAGGTGATCACTGTGTGTGGGGTTGATCACCACACAGATTACTGGGGGTCTGCTCCAGCTTTCAGACTTTTTAAACTGAGGTTCACAGAGTTTCTGTTTCTCAGCTTTTTATTCAGGTGGATTTATTCACATCTGTCACTGTGATTTTCACGATCCTGTCTCATCTGTTTTAATCAGTTCTATCTTCTTATTTTATTTCATTCTGTGTCTTTTCATGTGAAGCACTTTGAGTTTCCTTGCTGTTGAAAGGCCTCTTAAATATCAGTGTGCTAATTCTGATTACAGCTCATGTTGACAAGAATTTTCTCACGACTTATTTTACTGCTGCACTTCTCATAAACAGACTAATGTCTAATTATTATCGTCTCATAGCAACATGATATTCACTGAAAACTAAAGAGAACAGCTGCAACATAGTTCTCTGTAAAGACACAGCTCAATCTGATGTTAGAGACAGAACTCCAGCATAAAACTGCTCGTTTTAAGAGACGCCTGAGCTCGTTTAATGTTTGTGATTGTTTCACTCAGACCTTTCAGTTCTTTTTCTCTCACTGATTGATAGACACAGCTCTCTATTGCTTGTTGTCCTTGATGTGTTACAGAAGAGAGAGCACGTTTTCTGGAGGTCAGACAGAAGCTTTTAGTGGCTGAAGCTCAGACATCATGAGGGATGATGACGAGCGGGCCTCACGCAGGCATCGGCTCAGTGTGGATGATGTTTAAAAGTCAAATTACGCTCTGAACAATCACACTGGGAATTTTTTGAAATCACAGTCTCGACTGTGAAACTGTCAGATGGTGACACTTCTTTTGTTCAGAAAGCTGCAGTTGTCGCAACACATTGACACGTCTAATAACTTTTCTGTTCCTCTAATGGCACAAAACAGATAGAAAAGAGAATCTGGTGTAGATGTATTCGTCGGGGGGTGGGGGGGTAATATGCAGAGATTTTAGTCCATATTTGTCTCCATTCAGTCAAACCGTCCTATTAACAGCAGCTGAATCAGCTGTGATCAGCTCCTGTTTGCAGTGAATCCGTGGATGCACTGACGTCTCTCACTGGATCACTGTGATACTGAAGGAAACTTTAAAACAGCAGGATTCTCAGTGAAGTTCCTGGTGCTCCTTCCTGTCAGGAGGAGCATATTTTTCTGATTTGTTAATGAATTCATGGATGTTTATTCATGATGAACATCAGAGCGAATGAAGTCCTCACACAGTGTAAGTCACATTGAACCTAAACATATGTGTATCAGTGTGAGTACATACTACATGATGCATTATGTGCTTAGGATGTTGATGCAAGTGTTTCCAGAAATTTGAAATAATACTGTTTTAAATTTCTAACATGTTTCTGGAAGTGAAATGAAATGATTCATGCTGCTGTAGCAGCACAGACAATTTGACTTTGAAGGTAGTTTGTGTGTGTGTGTGCTGTGTGTGTGTGTGTGTGTGTGTGTGTACTGGCTGAACACTTTTCTGTTTTCTGTTGTATTTCAGGGGAAGAGTTTTACGAGACATCTCCGTATGAGCCGATCCATTTCTCAGAGGAATACCGCCACGCGTCCATCATCTCAGGTAAAGTTGCCATGTTTGTGATGTGTGTGTGTTTACTGAAGACTGACACACACTTATCAAGGTTGCAGCAGTGAGTGATAGTCCCTGGGATGTGTTGGAGGGATTACCATGAAGAATACAAATCTGTGTGGTTCCCCTGCTGATTAAGATGAACTGAGCAGCCCTCCCCACCGCTCGGCCCGCTCACTCCATCTGTGAACGCGTGAATGAATGTGTGTCTTTGTAAGTACAACTGTGTGTGTGTGTGTGTGAGTGTGTGAGTGAGAGAGAGGGGGGGTGCTGTGTGAAGTGATCCTTTCATGTAAACCTGTTTTCCTTCCAAAATGTGCCACATTTCTCATTACTTAAAGGAGATAACCTCTCTTCATTCTCCTGACATATACGAGAGACCTGAAGACACAAGGGCCACGTCTATATTACTATACCTGTATTAGTGTTTCCCAGCCACTAAAGGAGCAGTCTACCAATTTTACACAGAACGGTTACTTTACCTAGTCCTGCTTGATGCTGCTCAGCCGGTGGAAACACTTGTGTAGTGTTGTTTTGTGGCTCTGGATGAGCTTTGTCAAGTTTTCAATAATAACCTTGATGATGTCAGTACTTCTTCTTGTAGCTCCGCAATGATTAGTCAGTTAATCAATTAGCTGCTAATAAGTCACTTCTTTATAGATAAGTCACAGCATTAATGAGAACACCTCATGGTGGTCCTTTTCCTTTGGACTGTGGCACCACGTCTCCTCTGGAAAGGGGCTGTAGAGCATCTGAAGTATTAATTTACTTTTTTTTCTTATTAGTTCAGGTGTGTTAGAGATTCACATGTAAGAGAACTATAAAGATACATGTCAGTCTTTCACATAAACAGGGGGAAACACACACAAACAAATAGTCAAATGATATATACTGACTGAACGTAAACATGCTTGACCACATTTCACTCGTTCACCCAGCTTGTCCTCTCTCTCCATCACTCTGTCAGCCGTCTTCTGATTGGTCATACCACATTAGACCTGCTGCACAACAGACACTGTCTCTGTGTCGGCTTCACACATGTTCCTGAGGAGTGTTTAAATGTCAGAAGCCCCGAGCAATACACTGTCATTTACACTCTGTGTGTGTGTGTGTGTGTGTGTGTGTGTGTGTGTGTGTCGGTGTGTGTGTGTGTGTGTGTGTGTGTGCGTGGTCAAACAGCTGTGAAATAGACTCGCAGCTCTGGAAATTGCGTTCTGCTCTCTCAGATTAACACAACACAAGTACAAACATGGTCAAAGCAGGAGAGCTGCAACCAATGCAACTTCAAAAGCATTTTCTTTCTCTCTCTCTGTATCTCTCCCTCTCTTTCACACACACACACACACACACACACACACACACACACACACACACACACACACAGAGTGTGGCATTGCAGCTGGTGTGTAACATTTCAATTATGTCCAATATCCGACCCATAACACTGCCAAAAAACATCGACACCGAGCTCCACATGTATGCTCATGCATGTGCAGGATTCATGCACGACTCTGTGTGTGTGTGTGTGTGTGTGCTGTCCGGTTTCCAGCAGTCAGCGTGGCCCTGCAGTGCTGTTTGTTAAAGCTGTTTTCAGTGTGTCCGTGTCTCTCAAATCATCTGTCTCCTGAAATCTGAAAGCTTGATGTGAAGATCCACAGTCAGAGAGCCTCCGAATGCTCAAAGCAGATAAAGACGAAACAAGAAAGAGGGAGAGAGCAGCTGGGGAGGGGGCTTGTGGAGGGAGGGAGAGATAAGAGGATAATATGGAAGTGTGTTAAATAGCAGTGGCAGAAGAAAGAGCACTGGAACATTAAAGTATGTTTCAGACAAGAGTGTCGCAAATTGATTGGGGGGAAAGGCTAGGCGTGACAGAGTGTTTGTGAATATGGAGTCAAGTGTGTGTGTGTGTGTGTTTGAATGTGTGTTTCCATGGCAAAGGGGCTTCCAAAAGTAGTTAACTGTGTAAAGACTTGAAAATCTCAGGAGTGGAAACACTGAACTTCTCAGCTGTAATAATTAGAATCAGCTCACTGTTTATCTGTCCGGACACAGATTCACCAGTTCACATTCTCTCATCATGTCGTGTTCGACCGCAGCAGCAGATGTTTTCAGAGAAACAGCTGTAAACCGCCTCTGTCCTCGACCTGCTGAGCAGCTGCTGAACATGGTGCAGCATTTAGCAGCTAAAGAGCCAGATGTTTCCTCAGGAGCTGGTGGAGACCAAACACTGAGCTAAAAGAGAGGGAACACTGGACTGAGAGTCCTCAGGTGGACTCAGAGACCACTCCATGAAGAATCATGTGATCTGTAACAGCTGGAAGTTGGTCTGGACGTCTTTTGGGAGACGCTCCTCACACCTCCAGCTCCTACACCAAGCTAACGCTTCCAAGACAAACCTGTCCACTGAACACACAGAGACCAAACTGATTCCATGTCTCTCTTCCTTGAAAGGTGTGGTATTGAAACCCAATCCCAGAGCATTACGTAGAAGGAGACAGTGTGAGGTGACGGACTCTGTCTCTGGTGGATATTAAACAACTGCCCGAAAATATCTGCTTCTTCGATGAAGAGTCAAAGGCACACGAAGCCTGTGGACGTAACAGCTAAAGTCAACTACAACTCCCAAAGTGCATTTCACTAAGAAACAGCCAATCGCAGAGCTTCAGACTCGGCCGGTGCAGGCTAAAGAAGGCGGTACTGAGAAAACTGATTTTACAGTCTGCATCATAAATTAATTCACTTTTGGTTTTTGGGTTAATTTTGGATGAATTCAGTAACCATGGCAACAGGTTTTGTTCACAAATTCAACAATGAAGTGTTCTGAATTTGCTACAGCCCTGACCGGCTTCTTCTCCATAGCAACAGCAGCCGAGACTCATGGTACTGTTGTATTTAAAGTCGCCCTCTGGTTTAATTCAAGCTGGAGGTCAGAACATAAACCTGTGTGATGGAAACCTTATCCAGCAGAGTCCCGAGGTTCTACGTTCAGTAACACTGAGCAGATTATTTAATTTTATTATTTAGTTTGACACAGGAAATCAGAATGTGCACAAACACTTCTGGAAATAGCAGCTCCCACAGTTTGTTACAAACAAACAGGGATCCTGCTTCACTGAGTCATTAGTGCACTTTTAATGGGGACATTTAAATACCACTGATTTTATACTATTGATTCTTCTGTCTACCTGAATTCATTTGCTTTGGATTTGGGGCAGTTTGTTTCCTCCAACACGTTTATATTCCCTGATTCTGAGATGTTCACTTAATCAGACACAATCACTTTCCAGTTGATGATGGGACTCATCACCACTCCGCTCTAAATAAATGGCTCTTCTCCTTCACTTCTCATCTCAGTCCTCATCTTTTTAAAGCTTCATCAAATCTGCATCCATTAGCTTCCTCAGTGTTTTCAGCCTCTCTGCCTCTGACTATCTGGTTTCAACCTGCACTGAAAGCCTGTCTGCCGCTGTTCAGAGCCCCGTCGCTCTGCATCACAGGACACAAGGCCACCGAGGCCTCGGCCGGCTTTTACTGCCCGGTCTTCAATTTCAGCTCCGAGGGAGGGAGGGGGAGAGGAGAGCAGATGAGGGGAGGACAGGAGAAGAGAGGACGAGGAGGGCGAGAGGAGAGGAAACAAGGAAAAGAGAGGTAAGGGAAAGAAGAGAGGAGAGGAAAGAGGAGAAAAACAAGAAAAGAAGAAAAGAAAAGAGGAAATGTGAGACGAGAGCTTGGAAAAGCAGAAAGCAGAGGAGATAATCTGTCCACAGGGGAGAGGACATAAGACGTTTCCTACTGACACAGCTTCATCTGTGTGTGTGTGTGTGTGTGTGTGTGTGTGTGTGTGTGTGTGTGTGTGGTCAGGTTGTAGATGTTGTTCTGTAGATTTAAAGGAGAAAACATGAAGATTTCAGTGTGTGTGTGGCTGTGGAAGGACCGTGCTAATACTGTGGAAGAATACGCTCAGGGGCCACTTTATTAGGTACACCCGTAGACCTGGTCGTCAGTGCAAAATTTAATCAACCAGTCATGGGGCAGCAACTGCATTAATGACGTGGACATGGAGAAGATTATCGCCCTCGTGTTTATATTTTTCTCTTTTGTTTTGCTGCATCTTGCTCTTGATGGTTTAAACTGGGACCTGAGTACTAATCTCGTGCCATAACATGTAAATGTACTGGTATGACAATAAAGTTCCTTGATCCTTGATCCTTGATCCTACTAATATATATGAAAGACGCCCTGCTGCAATGTGTACATGTAAAAAGCAAGACTTTCTCAAAATGCTATTTAATATTGACTTTAATGGGCTAGATTAGGATTAGCTCTGGGATTAGGATTAGTACTGGGATTAGGATTAGCCCTGTGCTTCATGATCCAGCATGAATGCAGTTTCTGCTTCATGCAATTATGTTGTCTTTCTTAGACCGTCCAGTGAAAATCAAGAGCGTGGTTTGTCTTATCAGGTGAAACGTTAATAAATAGTTAATAAATGACTTAATTTCAATATTTAGTGTGAAGCTGGAGTTTGGATTTTCAGTTTGGGTTAAAGGTTCAGACTGTGGTTCATTTACACAAGTTAAAATTATATAAACAACACAAAACAGAGGTTTTATCTTAACTACTTACTATAAAACAATATTCTCAGTATCAAAGACAAATGGAAATAACTAAGACATGCAGGGATAAATCAGAAGGAACTAAAGGTCTGCTGTTGACACTTTAGGTTAAAGGTTTGAGTTTATGATTCCATGATGCCAGAGAAGTGTGAGAACCAAGAACAAAAGAAGAGAAAGAAGTTGGTCCTTCTAACTGCAGAACTTCATTGAGAATCCTGCTATTTTTAAGTTAAGCTCAGTATCACAGTGATCCAGTGAGAACTGTCTGTACATCCATGGGTTCACTGCAAGCAGGAGCTGATCACAGCGGATTCAGCTGCTGTTGAATGGAGACAAATCTGAGTTAAAAACCTGATTAGCTACAGTCGTGTTTGACGACCGCAGTGTCGGCTGTGGTAACGTCTGCAGCAGATGCACTGAGGACAGTAAGTGGAGGGATGTGTTGTCTTCAGTACAAATCTTCAGTGTAGGCTGAAACTGTCCAATGGCCAGTGATAACAGCGTGTACAGTCAGGAGCCATTACACCTCTGTACTGTAATGTCATGTGATCCCAGCTGGGATGGACCATTTGAAGGGTGTGACGTGAAAATAAAAGATTCATTCATTCACTCACTCACTCTCACACTATGAGGGCGTCTGTGTCCATGGAAACTGGGCTGAGGTGTTGATGCTGATGTAAATGTGGGCAGTGATGTGTTATGGCTGTTCCCTTTTCTAACAGGAAGGCCTCTCAGCGAGCCTGTTCCACGTGCTGCAGGACAGACGGTGGAGAGTCTCTAAGCAGAGGGAGCGTCTGGGCCTCCTTCACTGCCTTCGGTTGTTCTTCATGTCTTCCCTCGTTCTTTTCATTTTCTCTCTCTGTCACAGCCCAGCCTCTTTCCCCTCTCCTCTCTCTCTCCCTCTCTCCCTCTCACGCCCACTTCCTCCCTCCAGTTCTGCTTTTGACCTTGTTAGATCATGTCTTAGTGGTGTGTGTGGAGAACGGACACTGGAGCACACAGCGCTTTAATAAAACATTATGTGAGTGAGTGGTTTGTATATGTATGTGTGTGTGTTGTGCGTACACCCCAGGGCAGGGCTTTGTGTGTATATCCTGTTGAGGCTGTGTGTGAGAAAGATAACAGGACAACCTAGGGCAACTCTCTAATTGGCCTGCTCTCCTGCCCCGGATACTCGCTCTCTTTCTCTCTATATATATCTGCTCCCTTTCAAATGCTGCTCTCCGATTGCTGCTGCTTCTTTTCTGCCATGAGGTAGTATGAGCCAGGCGATGCATTAAAGACGGGGGGGTGGGGGTATGAGGGAAGGTGCCTCAGGCTGCGGAGGTTAAGAAGTGAGACTGACTCAAATGAAAATATGAGACCGTTATGTATCCAGATTGTGTGAACACACCATTAGAGCTTCTTTAAGGATGATTGAAATGTGTGAAGCTTCACACAGTGAAGAACAATGAAGCATCTGACTGTACCTGAGTCCTGATGGGCTCATAAGTCTGTTGTCGCTGGTGGAGGGAAATTTTTAGTTGTTTGTTCAGAGCTGACGTTCAAACTGTACAATCACATTTAAGAGTAACTAAACTCTAAATCCAGTTTCTTGGAGGGATTGTTGGATCCGGGTCCCATTTCACAGTGTAGTAGGGGTACACCTGACCAGGTCTCCAGTCTGTCTCAGGTCTGATACACAGAGACAAACAACCATTCACACTCCAGCTGTTCATATATTATATGAAATAATGTTTTTAGATGTAAAACTCCGCTTCAGGTTTACAGGAAGCTGGTACGTTTACGTGGCAGAGTTCACAGAAACATTATTAACCTGCACAGGCGTGAGTGGCTGCAGCTGCAGCTGCAGTGAAGTCTTTATTCTGTCACTGTGACGGCACTGTAACACTACAGAGCTGCACAGAGCATTAAGCCAAGTGTGCTTCCAGCGGTGGAAGCCTGCCTCATTTCACACAGTCAATAAGTTTGGATGTGAGGAGGTGAGAGCTGCTCCTCAGAGACCAAACATGCTCATTTAACTGACTGCATTAAGGCAGGAAACACTCGAGTGGCTGGAGAGTTCATTTGTGGGCTGGAAACACATGTTTCCTGTGCGCCCCTGAACGCATCGTCAAATGTTCTGCATAACAAGTGCTTCACAAACCTCAGTGGTGCTGAGCTACCTTCATTTAGATTTCTGGACATATGCAGTTAAATCCTTGTGCATGTTCTCTCACAGCATTGTTCTACTTCAAAGCTGGCTCAGTTGGGATGTGGAGAATGAGAATGTTCCGGCTGTCCTGTAGGAATATGAGCCCATTGTCACTTAATCTGTTCCTTCTGTCAGGGATGGAGATGTGTAGTTTCCTCCAGATTCAGCTGAAAGTGAATGACTCTAAACAGTTATATTATAACTTTAAATGAAAGAAATCCAGTTTTAATGTGACGGAAGAAATGTATCTGAAATCTACAGACAGAAAAATAGAAAAATGAAATAAGATGTCAGGTAAGATAAAGGTTCTCTGTGGAGTTTTCAGTGTTTCTCATGTCTGTGTTTGTTGATGTGTTACCACCAGCAAGAGCTGATCAGGTGTAAAACTAACAGCAGGATGTGAATAATGTCGCCCACATGCATTAAAAAAATGATGATGTGTTCACTGTATCAGCTGTCCAGGTGAACATGCTGTTTTAGAAACCTGACAGTGTGACACGTCACCTCTTTAGTCCGCTGTGTCCACCTCAGTGACGTCACATCAACTGTCTGTTATATTATAACAACACACACCTTCTTACATACAGGTGGATTCATCGAGCTGAACTGAACAGTTTATGTGTGCAGCTCGTTGAAGAGGGTCTGCTGTAACTGTGCACGTATGAGCGAGGTCATCTCATCTGATCTGACAGGACGCTGCTGTTAAAGACACCGTGCTCCCAAAAACATGATTGAAGTTTACTGTTTGTGACTGAACAAATTACAGCTCCCGTCTCTGCCTCGTCTCTGTCAGTCAGACATTTTCTGCACTGTTGGATAAAGTGAAAAGTTTTGAAACAGTCGACAGTCTAGTGCATGAAAGTAAACTTTCCTGCGATGGCACTTCCAGACTCCGGCGCTCCTCTGCACGGAAATGAAGGAGAAATTTTGTGCCAATCCATCCAACAGACGGACGTGGAGACGGTTTCACTGGATGAGTGTAAACTTTGAGCTGTCGGTGCAACATGAACAATCAGGGTCATTTAAAATGTGAAAGATCAGGATTCCATTAATCCAAGAGGGTTAATGTCTTGGTAACGTGTGAGAATGTAAAGTCAGTGTGAATTGTAGTTGTTGTTTGTCTGTGTTGTGTGTGTGTGGTTAACACCTTCATTAGGCCTGGACTGTAAGGATCCTGGCTACAGACTCAGCTGAAAGTGTTTCATTCAGCAGCAACGGATCAACTCCTCAACACACAATCAGCCTTTCCTGGAAGCACACAGCAACAATACTGTTTATCTATACAGCTCAGGGCTGTGTGTGTGTGTGTGTGTGTGTGTGTGTGTGTGGTAAACTGCCAGCAGAGATCTGAGTTTTCAGAAAAACATGGTCCATTAGAGCAGACTTTGTCAGTGATAATAAAATAATCTAAAGCACTACAGTACTTCTCATCTTGTAAACGCCTACATGTAGAGTACATAGAGAGACTGTGTGTGTGTGTGTGTGTGTGTGTGTGTGTGTGTGTGTGTGTGTGTGTGTGTGTTCAGTCAGACAAGCGCCAAGGTTATCTGCAGGGGAAACAACGTAGTGTGAAGCTCTAACCGAGCACACTGATACTGCAGACAAACACCATGATGCCCACACACACACACACACACACACACACACACACACACACATTATTATGGCCATATTCTTATTATATGTGAATCGCAGGCAGAGGTGATGACAGCTCACAGTGGTGGCCTCTCTGTCACCTCTCTCTCTCTGTCTCTCAGTTCAGCTTCATTGTGATGGGACACAGTACATTTATTCATTTCTGCGTTCCTGTAAGTTTCAGTCCTGACGGACCGTCAGACGACGTGTCGCTGTCCTTGGCAGCTGCTTCTCAGACGTTTAGTCAGAATCTGAGCCAACAGTCTCACATGAAAAGGGAAGAATGTTAAAGATATGGAAGCTGGAAAAAGCCTGATTCAGACTGAAGGAAGATGTTTTCAATTAAAACTGGACTCCAGTGATTTTCCATCAGTGTGTTTTCAGGGTGGTTCGACTGAAGGCCCGCCACCATCTCGGCTTCAGGCTACAGGCTCCAGGATTCAGTGGCACCAACTATTGTTACACACTTCGATCTCCGAACCCAACTGTTGGTCGAGTTGCATTGTGGGTAATGTCACCAGCAGGTTCTGACAATGAATGTGTGGAATAAAAAAGCTGTTGATGGATGAAGGAGGATGATGAGTTTGATGAAGGTGGGGTCTGAGGCAGCTGCCATCCAGGACTGTGACTCACACTGTTAAAGAGTCAAAGTTTTCGAGAGTTTTACTGATATTGCATTTTATATTGTTTTAATTTGTCTAGGTTTTTCATCTTTTTTCTTTTTTACTTCTGCGTATTGTATGTTGTGTAATGCTGCGGCTACACTGTAATTTCCCAGCTTGGGATCAATAAAGTATATCTATCTATCTATCTATCTATCTAGAAACACAACAGTGCTGCAGTTTCTAGCTTTAACTCAGGGAAATGTCTCCATGCCACACTTTAAAGGGCTGTCCTGGGCCAAGGTTACTGTTGTCTCTTCCATTAGACTTGTGTAATTGGATGTGTTGGATTGGAACTTCGTGCCCACACTGTGATGTGACATTCACACATGTGATGAGATCTCAGTGTAACTGGGTGCACAGAGGGTCTCTCTCTGTAGAGAGCTGTGTTACTTGTCAGCACTGATGGATGTGGCTGTGATAAACAGGACTTCAGGTGAAAATGTTTGTATGCGATTGACTGGATTTAGTTCTGAGGTGATATGATATGTAGTGTAATATGTTATATGAAGGCGACAGGTAACACGTCAGCATGAATCAGCACCATCTCCTCCACACTGGCTCTCAACACTGGAGCCCCTCAGGGCTGTGTGCTCAGCCCCTGTGTGCTCCCTGTTTACATACACTGCCTGGACAAAAACAAAAGCTCAGACACTCTAATATTTTGTTGGACGCCTTCAGCTTTGATTACAGCACACATTCTCTGTGGCGTTGTTTCAATAAGCTTCTGCACTGTCACAGGATTTATTTCCGTCCAGTGTTGCTTTAATGTTTCACCAACATCTTGTATTGATGATGGGAGAGTCGGACCACTGCTCAAAGCCTTCTCCAGCTCATCCCAAAGGTTCTCAGTGGGTGAAGGTCTGGACTCCGTGGTGGTCGATCCATCCCTGAACCACTCTGTCACAGTCTGAGCCCGATGAATCCTGACGTTGTCATCTTGGAATCTGCCCGTGTCAAACAGACTAACATCTTTGCAAAGACCACGGGATGTGTCTTTGGACACGGCCGTTTAAGAAATGAGAAGCTACTCACTGCATCAGTCGGGGTAAAATAACTTGTTGCCAGCTGAAAGATAATCGCCCATGCAGTAATTATCCAACAGCAGGCTCTTACCTATTTGCTTAGTTAAATCCAGGTGGCACAGCTCAAACACCCGCGTTAAGCTAGCTGACGGTCGCACCGCCAGGTCCACAGAGAGGAGGCAGGAGCTCGACGTCGTGGTCTAACGTCAGGCACCGTATCCAAAACAGTTCTGTCTTGATGGGACTAATGAAAACATCATACACCAGGAGAATGAATGAAAACAGTTTGAAGATTCTGTTATTCACCCTCAGCTTCACTGACTCAGGATCAGCTGAGTGCCAGTGTCCGTGCGATGCATCGTTTCCTCTCGGGCGTTTAGGGTGTGATCCCGTCTTCGGTAGCGTCTCCACATGTTTAACAGTTGTGCATGTCAACGAAGTCCCATCCTTCTTCATGCTTTTACATTAACCCAGTGGCTGCACTGCAGCTGTAATGAGATTAAAATGTATTCCACATGCAAACTTAATTCACTAATGCACAAGTCACAGGCTTGGCAGTGAACTCCGGTCTAATAAGACCGGCACTGAGGATGACACCTGTTAATCGTGCACGTCCCCGCAGCTCCTGATAAATGATGCCTCAGACTCACAGCTGTATGAGGCCGGGGTAAGAACTGAATGTGCTTTTGGCAGCAAGCTGACCGACCACAGGGCTGAGTGTCAGGGATCAAACAGTAAGACTCAAGGACACCAGAGGCCTGTATCAGGAGGCAGGTTCAGCTTAGTCTGGCTTTTCATGGAGTTACCGGCCTCTCTGCCTAATATCAGACGTCCTGCTCGCTGGTATCACACAGCTGGATATGAACTGGCTCAGTCGACTCTGGGTTAGATGGGTCAGATGTTTTCAGATTTCAGTTAAATTCAGTAGAACCACTGAATACACCAGGTCGACAAATACACACAGTAAGTGTGTAAAAACCAGAAACACTGTTAATCACAAATATGTGGGACTGGTTATAAAAGCTGCACCAGTGCAAAGTGACTGTGGCCTCAGTCATTATGAAAGTGTTTGTTTTTATTATCTGTTAACACCAGTAACACAGTGTAGCCGGACACATCCACCGAGCCCGAACACACACGTCTGGAAATGTTCAGTTATGCACCAACAGATGGATTATAGATGAAATACGTTATATGTTATGAAACCTCACAAAGCCGTTAAAACAGTCGTCTGTCTGTGACTCTAAATTTGGTTCAGTCTTTTCTTTTCTTCTCTTTTTCAGATTCATCTTTGTCGAAGGTGAGCCCCTGCTCCGAGGCGGGGAAACCCTGTAACCCCTGCTTGGATGCAGCAAAGGCGTGTAACCTCAACGAGACGTGTAAACGCTTACGATCTGCCTACAACTCTATCTGCAGCAAGGCCACGCCCCCGCAGCCCTCTCTGGCCAATCAGGAGCCATGCAGCAGGAAAAGGTGTCAGAAGGTGAGTGCAGTGATATCTTCATTTTGGTTTTATGTTGTTTGAGATGAGCTCAGTGTTTGATGCTGGGCTGTTTGAACAGAAATGTTATTAATATTATTATTATTACTGTTATGAAAATATCAGTTAAAATCACCTCAACACAAAGATCTGTGATTAAAGTAAACAGAAGGTCCTCAGAAATAAACAAAAACAAGATCAACAGCAACAAGAAAAACCCGCCCAAACTCAATGTTCACTTATTAGCTTTTTCCACAGCTTTCAGCTGTATTGCATAGTCTTCATCAGGTCTAGAATGAGGTTTGATGGTTCATCTGTAAACTGACACAGATCGCATCTTTGGCATCTCCGCTTGCATGTCAAAAGATCCATCTCCATGGCAACTGAGATGCTGATGAACACTGTGTGTGTGCTCTGAAACAAAGCTAGTAAGTGGACCTTGAGTTGTGATTATTTTGTCAAAGGGTTTTCAGAAATCTCTACAGAGAAAGAGGAGAGAGTGGAGAGGTCTAAGATAGCAAAGCTCAGCTCAGTGCAGCGACACCAACACTGATACTGATCCTGAAAGCAGCGTGTTCCTGTAAAAGCTAAACGCTCATTTAAGGCTAAAAGGTTATAACATTTCATTTTCTTCTCCTTCTCCTCTTTTCTACTCGTGACTAAATGTTGAAGCTGTTACTGTGGATGCTAAAAGCTTTAAATGTAATTTATTTTCCTCATCTTTGCTTTTACATAAGTGTGTAATTAAAGACTTGACCTTTGCACTGCTGATTTAATTTCTTGTGCTCTGGTGACTTTGCTTTTACTGGTAAACTGTCACTGGAAGCTGTAAAACGCCCGAATAAACACAAATCAAACCAAGACACGAAGTGAAATCTTATGCTGTTCTATGTATTTACTGTCATAATTAAACAAAGAACAGGTTTTATAAGGAAAATTATTGAGCTTTCTTATTTAGTAACTGAATGAATTGCCACATTAAATCAGACAACAACAGTCCAGTCACTGAGAGATATTTCTACTGACGGTAAGTTTATTTACACGTGCTCTCTGGCATCTCTGCAGACTTTCACCTGTTTGAGATGGAGAAGGTATTATTCTAAAGTAAGTTACAGTAAACACTGACTGGTTGAATGGACGAGGAGAAGCTGATGCTGATGTCTGACAGGTAGATGCAGTAACTGCTGTAACGTTGTCTCTTATTTTGGTTTTATTTTTCATCCTGTGTCTCAGGCCCTGCGTCAGTTTTTCGAGCGAGTATCATGGGAGCTGAGTTACCCCCTGCTGTTCTGCTCCTGCCCCGACCAGGCGTGTGCCGAGCGCCGCCGCCGCACCATTGTCCCCTCCTGCTCCCACCAGGAGAGGCACAAACCCACCTGTCTGGAGCTCCGACACACCTGCCGCTCCGACGCTCTCTGCAGGTGAGCAGTGTGGCCTTCAGCAGCCAATCAGGTGTGATTGTGACCTGCCATGTCTTTTTTCATTCGCACATTCACTCGAGAAGACTTTTCAGCTTGATGCAGCTTGTTTCACTGATTATTATCAGGCGAGAGGAGGAACTAATCAGTGAAATCAGCTGCTGAAGTGTTTAATTGGAAAGAAATCTTGCAGACACTTGGGTCAAAATTGCATGTTTGATTGATAACGACTGGCTTTAAAGGTTAGAGAAGCCTGAAGTGGGGGAAGTGAATGAGTAACACTCTCGCCCCCTCCCTCTATCAGTGCAGTCGAGGTGCCCTTGAGGAAGGAGCAGCGATTGATTGGTTGACTGGATAAATATATGTTAAATAGAGTGATGGATGCAGGAAGGGAGGGTTTCTGAACCGGGGGAGGAAGTTCAGAGGAGGGTCAGAGAGGAAAAGGGGCAGAAAAGAAACCAGGGTGTCCGGGGTCTCGGGCTCCTTAACTAACACGAGCAGGTGTGATCAGGCTGAACCCTGTAAATTCATCTGCTGGGCCTGAAGCTGCCTCTCATTCACTCAGTCTGAAGGTCACATTGTCTCGCGCTCACTCAGCTGTTGTTGTGTTACGGTTTTTCTGCTGCACGTTTGCAGTATCGTCAGTGTTTCCACGTTCCAAAGCCTGAACGTCTTCAGCACCTGGAGAGCCAATCGTGTTTCTTCCTCACATCGTGCAGCGATTCTTCTGAGAAGGTCTCACACACATGTTTCTGTCTCAACCAGCAGGATTGCTTTAATGAGAAAGCCCTCATGCTTGTGTGTGTGTGTGTGTGTGTGTGTGGGTGGTGGGGTCAAACCACAGGATTCTTCTGTCTCCTCTCACTTTATTTTGTGTGCTTTACAGCATGTGTGTGTATGAATTGTTAAGTATGTTTCTGAGTGTTCGGTGTGTCTGTAACAGCCGTGCTCCGTCTTCAGGGTCGAGGTTAAGTACATTACAGACGAATGAGCTCACGGGAGCGATTCACTGATTCATCGCTGCAGCACCGACTCATGATGGACAGGTTAAACATCACACATGTCTGGACGGTGCAGAGTGAACCTTTTCCAGCCTTAATTCTACTGTGAGCATTTCACACTGTAAAACTGTAACGGATGACGCGACATTAACGAGCCGTGGTCTGAGCCGCTCTGACACTGAGCAGCAATCAAACATCAGTATTTCTTTTCTGTTTTCTTCCTGTTGTTTTGTTTTGGAATCAGCAGTAACTCCAGTCATTCTCTCCGTCCTTTGGATTCAGACATTTTGCTCAGAAGTTGCATCTTTTGCTAAAATGCTGATTCCAGCTCTTAAGAAAGACTAAGAGTCTGCAGCCGTGCTCGAAGCGCCGTGAGGCTGAACTGATGTTTAACAGGTTTAAAGCTGCGTTCACATCTGTGCAGGCTCCTTGGTTGTGATTTGCTGGTGCTGTTCGAGCTGTGTTCATGTATGAGATGCTGCTTTGTGTTTCTTGAGTAGGCAGAGAGGAGAGCAGCACAGATAAATCAATATCTGTAACTGGGAAAAAGACCACACACAGAAGAACAGCACTGGAGAGCCCACCGAGCAGGACCAGAAGTCCTGACGAGGTCTGTCCCTGCTCCCCCAAAGCCACAGTATTTACCTCCCACCCTCATTTAGACAACAGTACACGCTCTGGCAGGAAACTGCTTCAGCCCAGTATCACGCACAGAGCATGAATCCTGTTTGATTGGCTGTAAAAGGAATCCAAAGTAGGCTCGTTCTTTTCATTTTAGCCTCCATTAACCTCCGATGGAGAGCAGAGAGCTGCATAATCACAGGAATCCCGCAGGTCCTCTGGGTCTCGACGGCCTCCGAGGGTGTCTCATCTCCCGCTGTGGATGGGAGCAGGCAGGAGGAAGTGACTGCTCGGGGACCGCTCTGATTGACAGGAAGCGTAATTAAATATGGTCTTTGCCACAAGTGCTGCATGAGAAACCTACAGAGAGCTGTACGAGCTTTTTAGACCAAGGCGCTCAAAAACAATCTATTAGCATTTCAAATAAGAGAAGAAATCACAGCCAGTCTCTCTGTCCATCAGTCCATCCGTCTGTCCCTCTGTCTGTCTCTCTGTCCATCAGTCCCTCCGTCTGTCCCTCTGTCTGTCTCTCTGTCCATCAGTCCATCCGTCTGTCTCTCTGTCCGTCTGTCCCTCTGTCTGTCTCTCTGTCCATCAGTCCATCCGTCTGTCCCTCTGTCCGTCTGTCCCTCTGTCCAT
>JBBMJY010000008.1:19278570-19297995 GCA_037833715.1 Toxotes lorentzi | reverse complement strand
CTCTCTGTCCGTCTGTCTCTCTGTCCATCAGTCCCTCCGTCTGTCTCTCTGTCCGTCTGTCCCTCCGTCTGTCCCTCTGTCCATCAGTCCCTCCGTCTGTCCCTCTGTCCATCGGTCATCCATCTGTCTCTCTGTCCATCAGTCCATTCGTCTGTCTCTCTGTCCATCAGTCCCTCCGTGAGTCTTTTGATGCTTAAACAATCTTTGGCAGGTCGGGTCCTCAGTTAGCTGTCAACAGAAACATCAGTCAGCAGAGAGGGCATCAGGAAACAGCCTTTACCTCTGAGCAGGAAGTCACCCGCCTGACTAAATACTGCAGCTTTTTAAAAGCTCTCGCTGACAGTCTGTGTAGGAACCGTAGGATTTTAATTGATTTTTGGACTCTGCTCAATCTGTCAGGAGTGTCCACACAGCCACAGGACACAGAGAGCTGCTAAAGTGTTTCTGATTACTCTGAGTGGATTTCTGCTGCCCGGTCCTTTAATTATCAAGTAATAATAAGAGAGACAGAGATGGTCTTCTTCCTCTGACTGATGTACAGTAACAGCTTCTTTCCGAGCTCTGCTGGAATGAAAATTGTTGCTCGTAAATTACTGAGAGACAGCAATTTAGCAGAAACACAGTGTGTGAGAGGATTGGATTTTACGTTTGACCCGTAATTATCACAGTTTCTGGTCCGGATATTTTTTAGTGGCTGAGAACAAATTGAATAGTTGAATGTCCGAGATGTCCTTGGATACCAAGATACAAATGTAATATCAGCAGTGGTTAATCGTCCATCATGCACCAGGACGAGGGTGTTGTCATTGTGGTTCCTGCTGTGTTAGGTTCAGTCCTGATCTGAGTCCTTTTACAGAGGCTCATCTCATGTCTGTTGATTAAATATGTGTCTGACGCGTTGGAAAAACAGCTGTAGATACTAAATCTGACTCACCTCCTTTTTCACAAGCTTCTTGATCCTGATTCAGGATTTCAGGATGTGAATCCTGAATCCTGTTGTGACGGGTGTGTAGTAAAGGAGAGCGGCACTGACAGGTGAGGTGGATAAAACACAGATCTGTGAAGAAAGGTTCAGATTTTTATCGGCTTATTTCTGCAGATACTGTTAAAAAAGGTCGACCCTGATACCGAGGCTTCGATTCGCTCGTGACGTCTGCAGTTATGTTAGAAAAATGTGTCGCCGCAGTCTGTCTTCATTTCAGATCCTCATCAGCAGATGCACAGGAACCTGTCGCAGTGATTCAGACTCACATGGACATTACAGCTTATTTACTGTTGAGTGTGGAGCGTCAGTGGAGGCCACGCTGCTCTGTGGACTCAGCTGCACTTTACAGCACGATCTCATGTGACTCCATTGCTTTCTGATGACGCTCGGTCACATGATCCCGCTGTGAACGTCAGTCTTTTCTCTGGTTTCTAAGCCTGCAGCGGTAAAACATGGGAGCAGGTCATGTCTCATCACACATGTATGAAAGGTCGGCCTGTTTACATGGACAGTTGAGTAGGAGAACAACATGCTGCTAACACTGACAGTGCAGACTGTGCAGGACTGATGTAGACCTACAGGATCCAGCGAGGCGGGAAATCAAACCTGAAACTGGGACGGGGCTAATTTTACAGTGTTAGAAATCTGTGACTGGGAATAGTGGGGGACAGTTTGTACTAAGACGGAAAGCCTGACATGACAACATCACAGTAAACACGTCTGATGGGTCAAGAACACAAAGCTGAAGGAAACTTCTTACAACGTGTGATGGATGTTTACAGACGTTGGACCGACCTGCTGCTTTGTTTCCTTCCTGTCTGACGACTGTTTGTGTCTCTGACCTGGTTTCAGACCCTGATCCTGATCCTGATCCTGCGTCTCACAGATACATTCAGTTATTGTTCAGCTCGGTCTCCCCTTCTACTGGAAATGATCTCAGAATTACCACCAATTTGACTTCTATAACCTGAGGTTAATTTCACTGGGACTCTAACAGGATGGAAAGATGAAAGAAACTTTGCTGTAGAGTGAAGTCTGTAAAAAACTGATCCTGACAGCATTAAATTCACAGAGATGCTCTGGTAATGACGTGCCTGTAAAACATCTCCTGTCTGAGCTTTAGAACATAAATAGATTTACTTTCTAATCTTGCCTGACCCTTCAGCACATTGTACCACATGGAGTCTAACATTATTCTATAGCTGTCTCATCATCACACCCCACGTACAGACCCAGACCATGCAGACCTCCCTCCTCTGTGGCGCTCTGTCCAAGCCCTTTGGTTCCTACTGAAGATGCTGCTCACTGTGCTTCTATCAAACTCAAACTCAGTAATAGTTGGGGACTATTTTCAGCGGCGGATTAATCCACATTTGGTCCTGTAGTGAGTATTTGTGGCAGTAGGACAGTGTGTGTGTGTGTGTGTGTGCAGTGTGTGTGTCACCCAGTGTAACAGTGGGTCAGTGATGTGGAGAATTAATGGGCCTTTATGTGTGTTGGTTAAATGTATTTTCATTGTGAGGTGAACTCACCTGTGTGTACCGCTTTCAGTGGATCATGGCACATTTATTTTCAGTTTCGTGTGCTGCGTTCAAACACTCACTCTCTCCAGGGAAAATACATGCTTTTGTGATTTGGGTGAACTGGCCCTTTAAGACCACAGTCAGGTGACTTACTTTGAGCACACAACTTAACTTGTGATAGACTCGACTCGCTGGAGGTTTCCATCATGATACATCTGGTGGATGTGAGGATTTATGTGTATCAGGATCCTTATGACCCCCATCAGAATGAGAACTCTTGCACTAATGACAGTGGTATGTATGCAAACACACGCCCGTGCACTGAGGCGTGGTGAGCTAAACTGTTTTTCCAAACCCGGCAGCAGCAGCTGAGCGGTGTTTTAAGGCGAGGAAGCCAATCTAGCGACTGCATCGCTTCATTACACGGTCAGTGAGGTGAGGTGGTGGCGTGATGGAAATAGCTGCCTCTTTTCTGTAGGTCACAGAGGACACTGGCAACGCAATAGGCCGTTTCACTTCCTCTCATTGTGACTGTGTATGTGTGAGTTTACACAAAAGCATCCCCTGATTCATCTCATGTCCTCTGCACGCGTTTACAGGAGTGATGAGGAGCGAGGGATGAGTGTTTGAGGGGAAATGAGGAAGGCTAACCCTGAGTAGATGGAGCAGAAAGCAATATAACCAGAGGTGTGACCAAGGGCAATCGCTCCTGATGCTGAGCCAGAGCGGCAACTCATAAGCTATGCTAATATGTAAATATGCAAATGAACAGTCCCACTCAGGGGCTGCTAATTAAAGAGAACATCAAGACAAAACAAAGCAGCTAATCACCAAACAGACAGATGTACACACACACACACACACACACACACACACACACCAAACTAAACACACGTGCACCGAGGTCAAACACCTCACGTCATGGGTCGTCACCGTGAGGTAGAAATGTCATTTCTCAGACGTTTACCGCACAATGACGCCATAAATCACAGAGGAGCTTTAAAGCACCTGCTGAGGTTCATACTCTGAACAAACAGAAACTTTCTGTGTTGTATTTACTCACAATAATTAGATCGAAACCCTGGAGACAAATTAGCTCCATAAACACAAGTTAGAATGCAGGAACTACAGAGACATGCTGGCTCTTTAGATTTCAGATGAACCCACACTCTCTTCATCTTTCATTAAAGGAGTTCTCCACAGATTCATCATCACACTCCTGTAACAGCATCAGAGCCGCGACGGGCAGTTCAAAACAAAAAGGATCGAAATCGATGCAGCAGAACCACAGATTTCCTCTCTCTTTATTCCACATTCTTCCTCCTTGTCAGAACGTGGTGCCTTCATCACCAACCGGAGCCGGGAAATTAATCCGAAAGTTTCCGACCGATGTTACGCCACGCTGGTCATGTAGGCGCGTAATACAGGACGACCTGAAGCCGAGGAGCCACAGTCAGTTAACAGTGAGTCGTGAATGAGCTTCAGTTTGTTACTCAATAAGAGTTTAGTTCAGCAGCAGCTGCAGAGACAGAGGTTAGAGACTCAGCCCTGGAAGGAGAGACCACGCTCTGAGACCACGCTCTGAGACCGTATATATTTTATACTATGAACTGTTAAATTATTGATTTGTTTGTGAAGCAGTTACAGATGCTAAATTTGTTGGTAAATAATAACACATTACATTATTAAAGAACGTGTCTCCTCACACCTTCACTGTGTGAGATACTCAAGCACATAAATCCTAAATAATACAAAAAATAAATAATAAAAAATACAGTAAGTAAATACAGTCAGTGCGTGTGTGAGTGTGTGTGAGTGTGTGTGTGTCTGTGAATGTGTGTTCTGTTTATCCCTGTTCATGCAGACGTGATAATTGAATAACACTCGAGGGAACTCTGAGTCTGTTACACCATGACTGACAAGTCAGGGTCACAGACCCCCCCCCCCCCCCATACATATGTGTGAAGCTCTTCTAACGCAGAATTTGTGTTTACATTGGAGAAGATTGCATGTGTGTCCATTCCAGCAGTGTGTTTGTGTGTCCTTGTCTTCCTGGATGAGTCGTGCTGCCTGACAGTCGGTAATCAGGTCGTTTGGACTCACTCAGCCTCGCTGTAATTTGATTTGAATACTCTTCACCTTCTCTGGCACACGCTGACTACACCAGCATCGCTGAGAGCATCACATGCTGCAGACACTGAGGACCATTTAACACACATGGAAACGTCATCAGAGCAAATGGTGTGATGTGTGTGATTTCTCACACAGCTGCTTCACCACGTCCTTTGTTTTCAGGTGGCGTTACCTGACATGTTGCTGTTTACAGCAGCACTGCTATGTGTTAATAAGAACACACTTCACAATGAGGCACGCTCACTGTGGAAGCTGCAGGTTCGTTGGATTCCTGTTCCGTACTCAGATGATGGGAACATCATTTAACTCCGGACATGATCATTTTTCCTGCAGACGCAGTGAAGGAACTAAAACATCCTCAAACCCTGGAACGTGAAACCACATCTGAGCCAACATCAGCTGTAAAACCTACAGTCATGTCTTATTTAAATCTGTTTATTTTTTCATGTATTTTGGTCCAGATTCCTCTTCTGAGTCTGGATTCTCATTCAGAGGACACAGCTCAGGTCAGAGAAAGTACAGTACATTTTGTCTGTCTCTCAGTGATGATTAGTCTAGATGAATCTTTAACGAGCTCTGTGGGGAAATGACAAAGCTCAGCAGGATTTGATCAAATGGTTTCAGAGGCGGCAGATTGAAGCTCTCAGCTCTCTCTGCTCTGACTCTCCTGTTGTCTTCAGCTCTGCCGTTACCTCTGTCCGAACTCCATCTGCCACCAGCACTAACACTGGGGCCCCACCAGCACTAACACTGGGGCCCCTCAGTCTATGATGTGGAAACTCATGGAGATGAAAAAACGTCACTCATGTTTCTCCACAGCGGTCAGCTCTTCAACCATCTGAGTCACTCCCTCACAACGATCAGCACTGACAAGCCAGGGGTGTCACCGAGCGAGTGTGTGTGTGTGTGTGTGTGACACAGAGAAACAGAAAGTGAGAGAGACTGGAGGAAAGTGTGTGTTTGTCGCTGTGGATTATGGTCATGTCTTTTGTTTAGAACTGACTTCGTTGGCAGGATTATTCAAGCAGGCCACACACACACACACACACACACACACACACACACACACACACAGGTGGACTGCGCCTGTCACGCCTTTCATCCCACTGACCCGACCATGTGACTTCACCTTACCTCACCCTCGTTTTCCTTCCAGCTCGCTGCATTATTTCATTCCTAAACACAGAGGAAGAATCATGGAAGAGAAATGAAGCAGCAGAGAGGCTGAGGAATTAAAGAGGAGAGAGAGACGAAGAAAGAGAAGACAGGATGGTGAAACACTAAACTAGGACAGGCAGTAGATTAAGCTCAGCAGCTGTACAGTTATTGCCTGTGACAGTTTCTTGCATTAACATATGCATGATGTAGTGGATACTGCGGGACACGTGTACTGGAAATGTTACTGTATGAATCAGCCTTTTATTCCCACAAGGATTTTCATCTTTCAGGAGACTTTCCTCTCCGTCTGTTCGACGTGTCTTTGGTCGTTTGTGTTTCATGTCAGGAGGATTTTACACAGAAATAATGTTCTCACTCTGATACATGAACGGGTGATGATGATGGATGCATTAGAAATAATAATAACTACTCTGGAAAATGATATGTCCAGTTTAGTTAGTGTTGAGGTGTTCATGGCTAAATCATTTGATGTCAGTGGAATCACTGTGATCAATACTTCGGCTTGTGGGGGTGAAAATAAAGTTTTCCATCCATCAGTTTTAATCATTTCACACCTGTTTGTGATGTGATGTTCAGAGTTTGTGTTTGTGTGTTTGTAACTGCAGGTCTCGACTGGCTGATTTCCACATGAACTGCCAGATGACGTCTCACACCGTCACCAGCTGCCCTCATGAGAACTACCACGGCTGCCTCATGTCCTACGTCGGCCTCATTGGTGAGTTTGATCATTTCACAGTGAAGTCGTGCTCAGATGGTTTGTTCTGTCCATGAAGTCTTTCTAATGATTAATGGATTATTAAAACATCAGCTGATCAGTTAAGAAGCTGATCCCAGCTAATTTGAGGGATATAAAGTAACAGAGCGGCAGGTTGATGGGACGACGTGATGTATTGACGGTGACGCTGTGATTCTGGAGGAACGCAGGTGACTCACTTCATCCAGTAATTTCATTCCCAGTTTGGAAAAAAATCTTTACGTTTCTTTTCTGCAAATCTGATTCCTCCTCCTCCTCCTCAGCATCGCCTCCTTCCCTCTCTCTGTCTCAGGCTCAGACGTAACGCCCAACTACAGCGACAGCAGTCCCTCCAACATCACCATCAGCCTGTGGTGCACCTGCAGGGGCACTGGCAATCAGGAGCGGGAATGCGACGCCTTCCACCGGGACTTCACACATAACACCTGCCTCAGTGAGTGGTTGTGTTACTGCTGTGCTTCTGACGACCACATTTAGACACGAGGCTGAAGATTCAGTTCATACAGATCAGAAAGGTTTAGGTCAGGGTTTCACCTGATGCTGCAATAATCCGTTCATTCGCCAAATAATTCACAGTTGATTGATTAATCACTTAATCGACTAATTATTTCAGCTCGAATTCAGAATTCAGAAGGTCCTCCTGAGTATGTGTGTGTGTGTGTGTGTGCGTGTGTGTGTGTGTGCGTGTGGTGTATCTAGTAGTATATATAAGTGTAAAAAAAAGCGAGGCAGATAATTGAGGAGAAAGGTTAGGCGGAGGAGGAAGAACAGAGAAGTGTGAGACGATGTGCTGAAGATCCCCAGATACTTTCTTTAAATAACAGTGACCCAGCTCCAGCATCACCTCTGCACCTCCCCCGTCAAACAAACAGCCTCCATCTTCTCCTTTAATGTGAACATACACTTACATATCCACGTGTTCCACGTCAAAACACTGTAGTTTTATCATGTATTAAACATTAGTGGAAGCTAATCTGAGAGCAGAGAGAGTGGAGAGATTCTCTGATCAAACTGAGGTGGAGGAGTTCAGTATTTTATGATTTAGTCACAGAAACTAAAGAAGACATGACGTCGGCGACAGGTACACAGTCTGTCTGCAGTTAGTTAACGTTCCCTGACATTAGCCACCATCAGCTGCTGGTCACACACAGCGTGTTTCATGAAATCATTAGCACACAGTGGAAATGATAATGATAATGTCTGCAGGTACGTTGAAGCAGGCAGCACAGACAGAGAAGCTACAGTCACGTGTTACTGAGACCTGGAAAAACACGTTCTCCTGTTCGGATGCGACGGTAACCTTCAGTTATGGGAACGTGCCGGGGAGTCGCTCCTTCCTGCGGCTCTGGCGATGAGCTCCACAGAGGCTGAGAGGCTGTGATCATTAATCATTCACCAAACACATCACAGTGGATTACGCTACATATAGAGCTGTATACAGTCCACCACAGCCCCCTGCCAGGACTGTCTGATGACTCCTCTGACTTCCCTCTGTTCAGTGTGTTGGACTTGACAGGTCTGTTTTTCACTGACTGATCGGGTTAGTGTGTGTATGAAATCAAAGTCAGGCCGTGGTGTAAGTGTTGTGTATGTGTACATGTTGTGTGTTCTCCATTCGCTTCCACACACGGGTTTTATTTGTACACGTGTCAAAGGTCAGAGGACCCCTGAACACGATTCTGTGTGAAAGAGTGTGTGAGGCTGCAGGATTCAGACACAGCTGTGTGAGGAGGAGGCAGCCTGACTGTCTGAGGTTGGTGACGTTCATCCGGATTCATCCTCAAAGCGTTTTCATCAGATTAGCTTCTGGAACCGGGACGAAGCTCGAGGCTGAGCAGGTTTCTCAGACCTCATGGTCTGACACTGAAGCCTGGGAACCTGAACTTCAGACAGCGTCAGGGCCGTTCCTTCAGTGCTGAGCGGGATCTGGGTTTTATTCATGGGACCGAGTTGGAGCAGGTCTGATCCAGTCTGGGTCACTTGGTGCAGAGTGTTTTCTTTTCAGCAAAACAGGTTTTAAATTGAATGTATTTTTTTAAACTGATGATGTCACTTGCGTGTTTCTGAGGGAGACGTACAGGTAAACGAACAGCTTACCTGAAGTTAGCTTTGTTTTACTGAGCTCACTCAGCTCGGGGTCCCTCTCTGGACGCTCAGATGTCTGAACACAAACAGAACAAACTGCTGGTTGTCGTCCATGTTTGTTTTGTGAGGATGTGACAGTCAGCGTTCCCCTCAGAGCTCAGTGTGTTTACTGAGACAGAGACCTGAAAACCTTTACATGTGGTTTGTTCAGTTCTTTGTAGATTCAGACTCAGGTTTGTCCAAAGTTGACACAGTTCAGTTCTAACGACTTTACACCTGCACCAACTTCTACAACCTTTGTTTAGACTCAGTTTTTTGTATTTATTTGTTTTGCCCATCTATAAACCAATACAGCTATGTTTGTGAAACCACCTGCTTTATCAGACAGGAAGTTAAATGAATGGCTGTGTGTTGGTGAGAGAAGAACGATCTTGTTGTGGTGTAATGAGGCCATTAGCAGGTGTAACAGGGGTCTGACATGGACCAGCAGTCCCTCCTCTGCCCGGCTCTCGGTGCCTCTCTCTCATGTTTCCACTCTCTGCCCTGCTTTCTTCATCTCCTCTCACAGAAAACGCCATCCAGTCGTTTGGTTACGGCTCAGAGGGGGGAACTCTTCTTGTAACTGAGTCGTCATCCACCTTGTTACCCCCTGCTCAGCCACCAATCATCTCCAAGCCTGCTCCCTCTCTACATGGCACTGCGATCAAACCCATGGACAGTGCTTGTATGTTTTCCACTTGTGCCAACCTGCAGGTGAGTTTGCCTCGCTGTGTGTTATTATGGCAGGTTAACCTGACGCTGAGCCAGTCTGTGACAGTTACTTATGGTTTGCAGTGACCTTATATTATAGGATGCACATACGTTTAGTGTCTGTGAACTACAGAGTTAAATAAAAGCTTCTCAGAGAATACTCTCTGTTTGCAGATACTTTCTTTAGGTCACGTTATCAGAATAAATCAAATCATTTCAGCCTCTTTATCTGTGTCACAGTTTGATGGTCAGCCTGAAAACTCAGACCTCTGCAGCTCCTGCTTTGTCTTTGTGGGGAAGAAGAGTCAATGAAACAACAGTTCTGTCTCGTGTTCATCACAAACTGAGGACGTGCTGATCTGAGTGTAGACAGAGGCAGACAGTGCTTATCCAGACAGGACTGAGGAGGTCTGAGCACAACACATTTATGTGCTCTGCTCTTCTTCACCTTCACACACATTAGCCTCATCCTGCCTGCATCCAGGGGAACTGGAAACCCATCCATTATGTACAGGGAAGAGGTGTAAGGCTGCAGGTTGAAGGCCAATAGAAACTGCTATGCATTATGTACGAGATTTAAAGCATGAATTATAGAAGACCTTGACATATAATGTGTAGAGATATTTTACTAAGCTGCTTCATTTTTAACTCAAATGTACAGAACATACAAACTATAGAAATCTGGGCAGTAAATCCAGCTGGAGCTGGAGTCAGGAAGTGATTAGCCTAGCTTAGCATAAAGACTGGAAGTGGGGGGAAACAGCTAGCCTGGCTCTGTCCAAAGGTCAAGTTACAGAATGTAACGTTCACAGTGTTCATCAGGACCAAAAGCTGAACAACTGGCTTAGAAAATATCTGGTTTTTGATCTGAAGGAGAAGAAGCAACGGAGGCTGAGGCCCATGGCCCATGGGTAGTCAAAGTTCAGTGTGGTGAATATATGTAACTTATTCAACTCTCCTCAGGTTGTTGTTTATTTACCTGTTTGACCTTTACTACGCGTTCTTCAACACTGGACACTGCAGTGAATCAGAGCAGGTCCTGGGTTTGTAGCTTATATTGCCGTCTTGTGTATGAGCGTTGTAGCTGTTGTGAGTGTTTCAGGGAGTGTGTGTGTTATCTGTGTTGTCATATGATTACTTGCTGTCATGCGAGCGTCTCCCTGAGCGCCGAGCCCGGCTGGTAGAGGCAGGGTGTGTGTAGAGGTCCATGATGTTACACGATGCTGTTTAATGATAATGTTCACAATTGAACGACTGTGACAGAAGCTGATTTCATCCTCCACCTCTCCCTCGGGTTCATGAAGCAAAATGGCAGCTCCTGCAAACTGCTGCCTGTCAGCACTTTGAAAAACTGACTGTAAATAGATGGAATGAGAGAGTGAGCATTTCCAGTGAATATGAAACGTCCGTGGTCACACGGCAGCAGAGATGAAGTGACGCCAGAAAAGAGGCCGACGGAGGACCAGATCCAAACAGAGGGAGAGAGGGAGGAGAAGCGTGTAATGTAGCGGAGCGTGGCGTCCCTCTGGATGCTGAATATTACCTCATGCATGCTGCTGTGGATTTGTTTGCTGAATACTTTCCCACAGCACATGAATATATCTATCGTTCTTCTGTGAGCTGTGCTGAAACAGTCCTGCAGAGGCCGGTGTCAGAGGAGGTTACAGCAGTAACAGTCAATATGATAATGATTCGTCCGCACGGTTTATGATCACTGTAACAACCTCATGTCTGTGCACATGGATGCACATTTGTGGATTTGCATCCGTACATTTGAGAGGAAATGATAATGATCCGTCGTGCAGAGCTTCCAGGCTGCTCTCCACGATTTCCCCGTCACCAAAAGAGTTTTCTTCTCTCTCGTCGAGCGATAAGATCTGATTGGCTCTCCCACCCGGGCAACAGGAGGAGATATGCTAATGAAGCGCCAACAAAGAGGCTGATGGGAGACTCAGATAAATGATGCAGTGTGTGTGTTTGTTTACGCTGACATTACTGCTCTGCATTTCAATGACAGTGAATCTGCTGAACTGTTTCTCATCCTTCAATCACAAGAACCTGAAACAATTTCAGTTCAGTTCGATTTTTACTTTGGTTACGTACATAAAATAAAATAAACAAAGATCATTTCACACAAATGTCACAGTCAATAACCCAAAAAGGAACAGGGTGAAGCACGAGGCTTATTACTGCCTATCCTGTACAAAACAAAGAAAAATAAAATACAATAAAGAAGAGTTCTAACCCTAACAGGGAACTACATATCCAAAGGTGCTGTGCTGTTTCCTCAGAGGTGACGTGTCGCTTCAGCTCGCTGTTAGCAGAGCGCAGAATTTTAAGCTTGTTGATTGGCTGCACCTCTGGAGACCTTTTTACCGAAGGACCAGATATTTTCTCACACAGCTGTTGTCGTGTTGAACTGATGATTCAACCAGGAGAGTGCTGTTTAACGCTGTACATGAGCAGCTCATCAGCAGCTCAGCTCCAGATAATCTCAGCTCAGGTGTGCGTCACCTGACTGACTCTCCACGTGCCTGAACATCAGATGAGTCTTCGATTTTCCATCAGAAAAAGTCACGTTGTGTTTGTTCAGGTGTGAACATCTAATCATCAAACACACAACTTTGACAGTGATCCTGTGACTGGGCTGTTGCATTATGGGTTGTTTGTAGCCTTAATGTTGCTAAGCTAACACGTGTTGATGTCTGTTTACAGTGAGTGTTGTAGAATTAGTCAGACGTTAGTAACTGTGTTCAGAGACCTGTGATAGAACGTGACTGTATAAATCAGCTGAACCAGAGGATGAGTCTGGGATCGTCGGTGTCACAGATACTCACATCAGTGTCTGTGGACGCCAGGTTGGTTCGAGAACAACATCCTGCAGTTCTAATGTCTCTAATGAATGAGCGTTAACGAGCTGAGTGTGTGTGTGTGTGTGTGTGTGTGTGTGCTGCTGTCTCATTATGACTTCTTGTTTTACAGGATGGAGGTCAGAAGTGCGTCCCCTCTGATGAGTACGAGTGTGAAGAGGTGAGGAGCTTCCATTACTCACCTCTGTGTGTTTTCACACTTTCCAACTAATTATGGAAGTAACAGCTCTTGTGAAATTGTGTTTTCTCTGCTGTCACGTGGTGGAAGGTGATGCACAGGTGGTTCATCTTCATCGTCCATCGTCATCTCAAACAATCGAATCTTTAACTATCAGATCAGAATAGCAGCTGTTTGTAAATCACGATGTTTACATCGTGTTTACATCGAGTTCATTTATTGGCCGTTCACACATCATGAAAAAAAGGTAAACAACACAAAAGGAGAGAGAAGAACCTCGTCCAAACCAGACTGACTCAGCCCCACAGCTTCTCCTTTTTCCCACAATTCCATTCATCAGCGTCACTCAGTGAACAGAGGAAGTTCTCAGAGTTTCAAAGTAAAAGTCATTATGCAGAATGACTGATATTATTGTACCGATGCATTAATGTTGCACCTGGTAAAGGTGGAGCTGACTTTAAAGACTCTGAATATAATAATCTGAACCTGAATCCTGAATCCTTTAACAAAAGGAAGAATCTGATCAGTTTCACTGAATGAATAATTCTTCTCTCACGCTCTTTCCTTTTTCTGCCCCCCCCCCCGTTCAGGCTCTGTTGGCCCAGGGGTCCTTAGACTCTCAGGACTCTGCAGGACCCAAAAGCAGCAGCTGGCAGTCAGCTCCACTCCTCCACCACGTGTCCGTGACTGTTTGTGTGTCCGTTCTGCCAACGTTTCTACTCTACGTCTCATAAATGTGAACTCATACACACACATAGACACGTACATACACCCACACACACACATATGCACACACCTAAATGGCAAGACCCAGAGAAAGTCACGTGACTCACCGCCCTTCACTACGGGAAAATGTCAACCAACAGACGTCCAAACATCAACAACGGAGGGAAAGTCTTCTGGAGGACGGTCAGATCAGCCATCTCTCTGCACCACACACACACGAGGAAGACGAGCAGAAGAAGACGATGCTGTGGATTCTGTGAGAGACAGAGACACACTCGGGATTTTGGATCTCAGTGACTTCATTTCCAATGCTCCCTGTCCGGAGGGTTTGTGTGCTTTTTGTGCAGCTCGGCTCGGACTCGCTCCCTCCAGCTTTCCTGGATCTGAGACAGCTGGGCTGAAAAGCACAGGGACTTTGGCTCAAGCACAAAACCACACAAACACGCACACACACACACTCGCACACACACACGTCTTAAAATCAGCAGTGTGAGAGAGAGAGGACGGGATTTCTAGGCTGGGCAGATGGGGACAGATCCGTCCAAGGTGTTTGTCAGCTCCATCTATCACTCCCCTGGACTCTATTGTGGCAAGAAATCTCTACTACATACATACAAAGCACACACACACACACACACACACACACACAGTCGCCCTCCCCTTAGACCTCGTTAGCGGGCAAACAGGGTCCCCACATGGACAAACACTCATGCTGTACACCAGTGTGCTTTTTGCGGGTCTTTATCTTAAATTTGTTGTTGACATTCTGTACAAACTGCATTTAATGTGGAAAATGAAAACATCTGTCCAATGGAGTCTCAGTGGAAGAGTGTATATTTCACAAACCGTAAGTGTGTAGTTTGTGCAAGTGTGTGTATGTCTTTCTTTATGAGGGTGTGTTAATCGGGGAGTGTGTGTGTGTCTGAATGTGTGTGTGTGTTTGGAAACAAAGAAACGCAGTAAGGTTTGAATCTTATGAGCAGCTGAACAGACACACACACACACACACACACACACACACACACACACACACACGTCAGATAAGTACAGTACCAGTGTTACAATCTGATCCAGACTGGGAGGGACAGTTGGTCCAGTCTGACCCTCTGGACTTTCTGGAGCTCAGAAAGACTCAGTTCTGAAAAAGTGTCCGAGGAAACGACTGTGACGCCTCAGAGTCTGGACCAAGAGACCAAGAGATGAGGTCTCTCTTCAGTCTGGATCCAGAGTGGTGGTACTGTGTCAGCTCCAAGTGCTCAGTGACAATTTCACTTATTCAGCTGCTCTTAACATTCAGATAATTACACCTTATGTTTTGCTTCTATAGACGTGTTAAACCTGTGTGTGTGTGTGTGTGAGTGTGTGTGTGTGCTTCTGTGTGTACTTTACCTCTGGCCACTCTGTGGGGTATTTTTTATGTTTCATAGAAGCTCCCAGGACGAGGAACGTGAACAAAGGCCTGTTGTGCTGTAAGTTGTCAGAGGTCAGAGGTCAGAGGTGGAGTGGGTCGTCACTTCCTGTCCTCCATCAGCTGGAAGAGAAGGAGGGATCAGTTTCTGTGACTGTGGTGTGGCCTTACTTCACTCTTCTTTCTTATCTACTTGAAAGAGGTCAAATTGTCCTTGTTGCCCTGCTAGCAGTCAGGACCAGGATTACAAAGTCCAGCACTTTAAATTACATTACAGCACATTCATGGTCCCCAGAGGATAAATCCTAATGACTCTGCTGATGCCCTGACGTTTTAACACAAGGAAGAAGTTTGATTCGGACCAATGTTTTCTTAAAATCAGCCACTCATTCACATTCATGGTCCCCAGAGGAGGACTCCAGATGTTGATCTCCCCCTCGTGGACACATCAGACTCAATTTTCAAATTTTGTCTCCAAAATCTCAAACTCCTTAACTCCAGTACAGATTTGACCAGAGTCGCCGTCTGCAGAGGGAAATAAGTTTATTCAGATGAAAACATTTAGAAACTGACTCTGACACCATCAGAAGTTAAAGTCAAGAGAAAATATTATGATCAGTTGCATTAAACACTTAATGTACCCACAGCAAACTCATCGCTGCTTAGAGCAGCACGAGTTTTATCACAGTTTTCTGAATCCGTACGGATGTTCACACAGTAAATCTTAATCTGACCTCAGGTCAGGAACCACTGCTCTGGCACCACCCTCAGGACAAACTTCCCTTTTTCATCCTAAGTACTGTGAAGACTCCGGAGAATCCAAGCATCAGGAGAGTCCTGTGCACAGGGCTTTGCCTCCGTCGGCTGCTGGCAGGGCTTCACACTCTACATCCTGCTCTGATCGTAGGAGGGAAAGTGAGAAACGAGAAGCTGGATGGAGGAACAGGGTCAAAGTGAGGTTGTACATTTGCTGATATATTTGTAAACTTTAACAGCACCACAGCAGTGTAACTGAAATCTGTGTCTGGAGATCTAAATAAACATCTGTAACAACATCTGTGTGTGTTCCTCACTCTTCTGCCACCACGGTTACACGACTGATGAAGACTCCGAGACTCAGCGAGTTTCTGTGGGTTTTTACTGAAGCAGCTGTACAGGCTTCTATCTGCCCTGGGTTTTGCCTCTCAGGCCACTCACCAGCTGCTCTGTCTTGGGTTGTTTGGGTGTTTGCAGGAATTCAGGTTCCTCTGTGCTGAAAACAGTGACCTCCTACTGAATTTCTCATGTAAAAAATGAAAATAATTATTTTTAATCTCCTAAAAGATGCCAGAATAAAATGTGAAAGGTGAGACAGCAGAGCACACAGGTCTTACTCCTGCAGTACTACCTGCAGGCCTTTCTCTGAGGCTGCAAAGAGGGCATACAGCAGTGTCCTCTGTGGAGCCTGAAAGGCAAAATCTGGGGCAAAAAGTCTGTAAATGACTCGCTGCTGTTTCTAAAGTGTAATTCCTGTGAATATTACGTGATGATACCTGAGAGCGACGCTGAACGTGCCCACGTTTCCTGTCCCCTCTCCTCGGGATGGAGACAAGAGGAAAGTACAGCCTCGCAGGTGAAGCACAGAGTGAGACCTGTGTAAGAGGCCTTTTAAAATATGACCTTTGACCTGACGTCTGGGTTGCACGTATGGTTCCTGTATCACTGAGAGCGCTGACAAAGCTCTGGTGATTCCTGAGTCTCGTGCAGCAGCCAGGACACGAGCTGACCGTACCGGTGTGTTGGTGTGTGTCTGCGTTTCACACATTCAACCCCTCACATCTCCTCAGCATCACTCTGCCTAATCCTTCTTCTCTGAGTTGGATTCAGACGACACTGACGGCAGCTTGTGTGGAATCATTCTCTTTCCATCCATCTCCATTCCCTCTGTTTCCACCTCTGTCACATCTGCTCCATCCTCCTTTACGTCTCCATTTACGTGATCCATCTGCCTGCTCCTTCCCTCATCACTTCTTCTTTCCCACTGATTATTCTCTCATGACTCGCTTTGCTTTACTGCCTCCTTTCACTGTTTCTCTCCCAGGGAGAAGAAAAAAAAAATCAGGCCCACTGTTTGTGCTTGCTCCTCCTCATCCATCCATCTTCTTCTTGACCCGCCAGCCTATCCCAGCTGACTACGGGTGAGAGGCCGACACACAGACAGACCACCACACACTCACCTCGGGGTAACGCAGAGCAGCCAGTTAACCTAATGTGCATGTTTTTGGGACTGTGGGAGGAAACAGGAGTACCCAGAGAAACAGAAGAGCCCAGACCAGTCTCCCTCACTCTCCCCTCCTCTTCCACTCCTCCTCTCCTCTCCCCTTCCTCCTCCTCTCCCTCTCCCCTTCCTCCTCCTCTCCCTCTCCTCTCCTCCTCTCCCTCTCCTCTCCTCCTCTTCCCCTCCTCCCCCCCCCCTCTCCCCTCCTGCAGCACAGAGCAGGTTGGGAGGTAAGCAAGGTAAGAGTCTAACTGTGTGGGACATTCACTGTAATGATTAATGTCAGCTGTGCTTGCAGCGACAGTGTTACTGCTCCAGCTTGTTTCCATCAGGACACAGAGGCCAGAGAGGGACCGGGGAAGAAGCCATAATCAGCCACCAGATGAGGTTAGGTGAGCGCGGGCGAGGCTGCGGGGAGGAAGTCCAGGCTGTGGTTAATGAGAGCTGACACACCCGACAAACGGCCGTCCTCCAAACAGAATAATGAAGTTTAAATCCGTGTGAAAAGAGAGCTGTGGTCAGTAAAGATCCCTCCACTGACTCATGCAGTTCCCCGCCCTGCAGCCCAGCTGATAGCCTTTAGCTTTCACACATTTAATCGTGTGTGTGTGTGTGTGAGAGATTATGTGCGTGTGTCAAAACAAGAAAATCCATCTCAGTCTGTGCAGCACGTCCCGTCCACACATCTGTAAACATTCATGTGAACATGGCTGCAGTTTGTGAGAACCTCTGTCCCTGTCCCACTGTGCCTCCCTTACAGTTTGAAAACCTCAAAAAGTATAAAATCAAAACAGAAAAACCACCTGATGATCTCAAACACAAAGACTCTTATAAAACCTCAGAGGCGGGACGGACACGGTCAACACCGTCCAGAGACAGAGGACATCATCAGCGTAGGCCTGGTTTGTGCCTTTCCAAACAAATGTTAAGCAAATCTGCAGAATTTGCAAAAGAAAATATGAATTAAAGTTTCTCTCCTGTCCTGCTGTGTGAACATGAGCTGATGAACCTTAAACCACAGAAGAAGATGAGCTGACGAAGCTCAGAGGAGAACATGACGGAGAACATGACGGAGAACATGAAGGAGTACATGAAGGAGAACATGACGAAGAACATGAAGGAGAACATGAAGGAGAACATGACGGAGAACATGACGGAGAACATGACGAAGAACATGAAGGAGAACATGACGGAGAACATGACGGAGAACATGAAGGAGAACATGACGAAGAACATGACGGAGAACATGACGGAGAACATGACGGAGAACATGACGGAGTACATGAAGGAGTACATGAAGGAGAACATGACAGAGAACATGACGGAGAACATGACGGAGAACATGACGGAGAACATGACGGAGAACATGAAGGAGAACATGACGAAGAACATGACGGAGAACATGACGGAGAACATGAAGGAGTACATGAAGGAGAACATGACAGAGAACATGACGGAGAACATGAAGGAGTGCATGAAGGAGAACATGACGGAGAACATGACGGAGAACATGACGAAGAACATGACGGAGAACATGACGAAGAACATGACGGAGAGCATGACGGAGTGCATGAAGGAGAACATGACGGAGAACATGATGGAGAACATGACGGAGAACATGACGGAGACGCTGAGATGATCTTCTTTCTCTCTGGTTTTCAGGGTCTCCAGGTTCCCAAACAGAACCTGAGCAGTAGAACTTTGCTCATAATCCTAATAAGGCTCATGACAACATGTATAGTGAGACACTGTGTGTAAGACGTGCCTTTAATGATGTGTATGTAATGTCTGCGACTAAACGGACACGCGGTCTCTGCCTGTCACTATAGCAACAAGTGGGGGTGGAGGGTGTAATGATGAAACGGGGGTGGGGGGACGAAGACAGGATTAAAAAGCAGGACAGCGACACAGAAGATGAGAATGACGCTCAGCTCGTCGATGGCTCTGTCAGAAACCTCCCACAGAACCACACAAACACAAACCTGTGAAGGCAAAATCCGTGAACTGGGAAACTACAGGAGTCTCCTCGGGTTCTAACGGATCACATTTGTTCTCGTAGAACATGGTTTTGAGAAGAAGAGGAACCTGAGCTGAAGCTGGGATGTGTTCGGGTTAATCTCACACTGACTCTGTGCAGATTATCCAAAAACCCAAAGTGATGGAAGAGACATGAATTTAAAACATGAATTTAGATGAAAGAGAAGAAACCACAGAACCAGATACGAGAATCTACAGAACCACACGCAGAGATTCTTCTTATTTATGTTCCCTGTGATCCACAGAGAAAGTCTGAGCTGCATCAGACCAGGACGCCAAACACAGAGCCGTCAGACGCCGCACGCTGAGGAGCAGCATCGCACAACACAGAACAGAACAGAACAGAGTTTTATTTTCCATTTGCATAGACTCATCACAGCACATGTGTATTGGAATTCTTGTGCATCCTCACTTCTTGGACAGCAAGGCGCACACACACACACATTCACAGATATACATACAGACACACACACGCACACAAACACACACACACACACACACACACACACACACACACACACACACACACACACACACACA
>JBBMJY010000008.1:19247525-19278470 GCA_037833715.1 Toxotes lorentzi | reverse complement strand
ACACACACACACACACACACACACACACACACACACACACACACACACACACACACACACACACACACACAGCCATTTCAGCCGACATGAAATTCGTCACATCGAAGGCGACGTGTGGCCGGAAGAAGTTTGTCATTTATACATGTGAAAGAGCAGGAGTGAGGTGTGTGTGTGTGTAAGTTGTGTGTGTGTGGTGGGTGTGTGAGGGGTGTGTGTGAGGTGGGTGTGTGAGATGTATAGGAGGTGTGTGTGTGAGATGTGTGTGTAAGTTGTGTGTGTGTGGTGGGTGTGTGAGGGGTGGGTGTGTGAGGGGTGTGTGTGAGGTGGGTGTGTGACGTGTGTGTGTGAGGTGGGTGTGTGAGGTGTGTGTGTGAGAGGTGTGTGTGAGGTGGGTGTGTGAGGTGTTTGTGTGAGGTGGGTGTGTGAGGTGGGTGTGTGGTGTGTGTATATGAGGTGTGTGTGTATTAGGTGTGTGAGGTGGGTGTGAGAGGTGCGTGTGAGAGGTGTGTGTCAGGTGTGTGTATTAGGTGTGTGTGTGAGGGTGACATTAGCCACGGAGCACACTCTCTCCGTGCTGTGAAATGTGATGTGGGGGCAGCACCTAAAAAAAACCATTGAAACATAAAACGCTAAAAACGAATGTGGAAGTCATGAAGCTGCAGAGCGCTGAGCCTGGAGCAGAGATGGGAGGCTGCACCCACGGCTGAGCTGCCCCGTGCGGCCCCGTGTGGCCCCGTGTGGCCCTGTGTCAGGGGTTGAGCCCCGCAGAGTTACTCAGGTGTCAGTAAGACAGGCCACGATCCTCGGGAGGTGACCTGAGCTCACAGGGAGCGCCGGGTCCTGGCTCTGAGTCTGAGGGGCAGCTGCAGCTGAGACTGAGCTGTGGACGAGTCAGTGTGGAAACAGGTTCAGGTACAGGCATCAACAAACAAACAAACAAACAAACAAACAAACAAACAAACAAACAAACAAACAGACTAACTAACTAACCCTGTACAGAGAAATTCTCCACAGCGTGTCATCTGTGCTTAGTTCACGTGTCTGGATTAACAGTGGGACAGTCCAGTAGCGAACTGGTCAGCTGATCTGTGATGATCTGTGGATGAGATCAGTGAACACGCAGTACAGGCAGACCTGATAGTTCTGGTGAAGGAGGAAATGTATGAAGGTTCGATCGACACTCATCCCAGTCCTGCTGTAAATTTGGCTTCATGTAGAGAAACGGTACAGAATAATCCTGCAGAGCACTGAACACTGAAGATACTGATCCTGAATCCAGGCACTGATTGGTTTGATCCTGCAGGTGTTCACGGGTTCATGTTTTTGGCTCTTTATATATTTGGATAAATCCAGAACCACCTCCAGCAGCATTTTAATCCATTCATTCAATTTATTTTCTTGGAAGCTGCACGAATTGGTTTTCTTTTGAATAATGAAAGAGAAAAAACAACTGTATGTGTGTATGTGTGTGTGTGTGTGTGTTTTCCTGTCCTCACACTCCTCTCAGCTGTGTGTGAAGCAGTGTGTGTCTGTTCTGTGTGCTTTTCCTTCTTCAGCTGGTCATTGATCAGAGCTGCAAGTGTGTGGACATAACAAATCCAATGCTTCCTGCTCTCTATCGATACACACACACACACACCCACACACACACTCCGCTGACCGCGATCATTATTCAGGGGAAAAGGAGAGTTTGTGGCTCGAGGGCTGAGGCTGCACTTATTACTGTTATTACTATTAACTGAGTGGATAAATGTGTGAACCAGAAACGCTCGTCTTTCATTTTAACCTCCTCCTTGTTCTTGTTCTTTTTCATCTTCCTCTTTTTCTCCTCTTTGGCTGAAAACATCAAGGCCGGATTTATACTTCACTCTGCCTCTGCTTCAGGACAGGTAAACATCTGTGACTGGTTTAAAGGAGAAGAAAAAAAAAATCCACTGACAGAGCTTTGTTGTCCAATGTGTGATGTTTTTGTGTTTGTGTGTCTCTGGAGGTGTGATCTGTCTCTCCCTCTCTCTTTACATTCAAAGTGCAGCTTGTTGCTCTTTGAGTGGTGTTATCGCTGTGATGAGTTGCTGTGTTTAAAGGTACCAGTATCAGGTGAATCTGTAGTACAGGAAGAAAGAATAAGAGCATCCGTCACCCACATGATACATATCAGCCGGATAAGAGTCGAAGTGAGACGAGAGGAGTTCAAAAAAATGTGTGAGGGGAATTTTACTACACAAATACTGAAATTATACACAAAACTGAATCTGTGTTCATGGAAGGATCCGGAGATAAAGGGCCCCTGTGCCCCCCCACCCCCCGACAAGGGATCCTGGCAAACCGCCCAAGTGCACATCATCAGCAGTCAGATCGGGTTTCAGCACAACGCAAGCAGAACGAGGGTCACAACATCTCCAGTGAACACGTCCTCTGGCAAGGAACATAAAAGTTTTACTGTGCCACCAGATTCCTGCATCAGGCGCCCGCGATGGTCTGACCTGAAGGTGACACTGACACGTGACGCAGTGAACTGCCTCCAACCAATACGTAGAAAACACACAGCGCCTGTTTCAAAGGCAGCACAGGGAGGGCCGGTGTCCCCACAGGGTGTGCAGGATTTAAGAGATCACACCTGAACAGGTAACCTGCACATTAAATGTTCAAACTGATCACATGAGTAAAAACACGAGACTCAGAGTCTTCAGCCATGTTAGCATGTGAGGCTCCACGCTGCTAACACGCTGACGTTTATCATGTTCACCATCTTAGTCTGGCTCCTGGGGACGGACACGGGGGGGCATTCTCCTCCTGGTCCTGCTCAGACCCGGTCCTGCTCTGACCCGGTCTTGCTCAGACCCGGTTTGTGCCTGAATCTCGTCTTTTCTTTATGCTAAGCAGAGAGATAACCTTTAAAAAACAATGGGGGTCCTCTTTTCTCTCACACTTTTACTGCCTCTGACGTTTGCTTTTACTGGTAGAGGACGGAGCCTCAAAGGCACAACACAATGACTTATATCTGATTTTTTTTGGGGGGGTGGGTAGGGCTTTTAAACTCCTCTCTAAATCCTGCCCCCTCCTTCCCGCTAACCACACTCCCTCTCATCTGTGTCCTCAGGGCAACATGCTGCATCACTGCTCTGTTTCTGGGCTATTTCAGGAACAGCAGCGTCATGTTACTGTGCTTTTATTTCCCAACAGCAGCCGTCAATAGGACACATGCTTTATTTGAGGCACACTGAGTATTTAATGGGACACCAGGCACAGCGGGCTGGTAATCTGGCCCTGCAGCAGCGTCATCCAGCTCTGATCACACTGATATCTGCTGCTGTCGTCTCCAGAGCGACTCAAAGGGCCGATCACGAGAGCAGCGGCTCCGCAGACAACACGTCAGGACTCTTTAACACAGTTTGGAGTTTAATTTCACACCGATTATCACGAAGCTGTGTCTTTAACAACACACTCCACAACAAATAACGAGAAACTCAGTTACAATTCAGCACACACACACACACACTGGGAGCTTGTCCAGTTACATCCATTCACTGTCAGGACTAAGTGAGGCTTGTTGTGCTGAGGAGATGTTAGTGTTGCCTCACAGCCTCCTGAACATCATCAGACACTCAAATCCAGCCTCGTTTTTAAAGGAACACTTCAGCATTTCTATCTGCTGGATCATTGGGCTGATTCAGAAAAGTTACCGGTGCTCACTCATGTAGTAACACTGATACAGCAGAGCATCGCTGACGTGTAGTGAGTGAGGAAGAGGAAGAGGAAGAGCGGCAGCTGAAAATCATCATGAGGTCAGAGGAAAAAACAAAAGGTACGAGCTGAACAGGTGAACTTTATCTGTCCTGCACTTATCTGCTGTGAAGTGGTTTAACTGAACCATTACAGATCATGATTCTGACCAATGACAGAGACGAGAGGAGAAGAGAGATAAGAGGGAAAGAACGGACACACACACACACACACACACACACACACACACACACACACACACACACACACACACACACACAGTGTTAATCTGTCCAGAGGCTGCTGAGATGTTTCAGTCTGAATGTGATGGACCAACGTGCCCACACTTCCATCCACAGATCTCAGCTGCTGCAGAGTTAAAAACCTGAGCTCCGTCTCACTTCACACGTGTGCTTCCTATTAAAAACCACCAGTCGTCCAGTTACACGCTGCCTCTCCTCAGCCGTCTCCCTGGACCTCCCTCATTTCCTCCCTCAGATGGAGAGCAGAGGGAGCAGAGCTGTTTTCCTTTAGGGGCCCACAAGTTTTAGAGCAACCTATTTACCAGTGTCAGAGCGTCTCAGTATTTAGGTAAAGACACGACCAGTTCATCCTGCACAGATTACACTCTGCCTCCGCTCCCTCTTCACCCGCTGCCTGTTTCCCTGCAGCTGCTCATTTGTCTCCTTCACGTACACTGAGACACAGACTGTCTGATGCTGCTCTGCTTCTCAGGGAAGGTTCACACAGGCTCATGTCCTCTGTCCACGCAGAGACAAACCTCGACCTCCGTCACAGTGTTCAGTGTCTCCAAACGCCTGCTTTTATGTTCAGTTTACAACTGTATTTTTTTGCTGTGATGGTGAAGACAATAGCAAAGTTATATGTCATCATTAAAAACTCAAACGTTTCCTCGCATTCTATTTTTCTCTCCCTCTAGTGACCGTGAAGTGGAACTACCACAGTTAACGTCAGATTTATGGTTACGGAGACGCTGCTTTTGGTCTAATACCATTTTATTCAAGAGAAACTGATAAATTCACACAAATGTAAAATCACCTCTTACATCACATAACTGTGGTCACAGCAGCCTGATGCTGCAACCACAGATTACGATTATAACATCAGTGACCTTTGTTAAGATCTTTAAATCCTCCGATTTTTGCTCCAACTGCTGATACATCCAGGCTGCCAAGCCTCCACCTGCTCTAACAGGATCTGCTGAGATTACCGTGGCTGTTAGACTGATCATATGGCACAGTGCTGCTGCCCTGGCTCTGCTCGGTGTGTTTACACTGGGGGGAGTCTGATTCCTGCAGCATGCTTGCTGGGTAAGCAGGGAGCAGCTTGATGCAGAGCCATGAATGCCAAACAAGACTGCATAACCATTTGTTGCTATAAATGGTTTTATCCTGTAACACGATGTTCCAGACTGAAATAGTGAAGTAAATGACCTTTCTCTGTATTGTTGTTTTTAAATTTCCATCAGCTGTTGACAGACATTTGTCTTTAACTAAGCGTGGATCCTTTTCCACAGTGTACATGACGACGAGAGCAGCAGCTGAAATATCATTTTTATCATTTCTGCCTGTGGAGGCATGTTTCAGAGAGCACAGGCCACTGTACACTTCATTTAGTATATCTACCATCTACACACACACACACACACACACACACACACGCACACGCACACGCACCCTTGATTTTCCAGTTTTATTGAAGACTCTCTCTCCCTTAATACACAGGGATACAATCAGCTCCACTAAGTGATTTCTATTCACTTCTATTTTACCAGTGTCCAGCAGAAGAGGAGGTGTGTGTGTTCATCTTCCTCTAATTAACAATGTTTGCTCACTTAATTTCCCAGGGTGCCGCTCTGCAGATGGTCAGCATAAACTGTTCAATAAGCTCAGCTGTTCACCGATCATTAGCTCACTGTGTACACACACACACACACACACACACACACACACTGGCCCGTGTCCTTTCTGCTCACGTGGAGAAAGAATCTTCTCCCTCTGCTGTTGTAGAAACACTCAGATACAAATACACAGGTACAATTACCTTCATGTTTTAAAGTCTGAGTAAAAATATATAAAAGTGTTTCTTATTATTCTTTATATTTAATATTCTATTTCCCTGTTTGGATTAGAAGAATAAAAATACTCACGTAAAGTAAAAGTACTTGAGTAAATGTACGAGCACGTTATTTAGACAGCGACTAAAGCCTGATGAACGTTCCCTGAACATGGGGCTATCACATTCTCTCACACTGTCTCAGTCCAAGTCTTCTCTTCACTTGCAGCTAAACATCGTGTCCTTCATCAGATTTAAAATCCAGAACCAAATCTATTCACTGGCCCAAAACATAAAAACGCAGAGGTAAGTCAGACGACTGCGGAACGAGGTTTGGAATAACAGTAATAACTTCAGCATGGGAACAGGTAGAACTGCCTCCATAACTTGATTGTGGCAGCTCACACTTGAATTTATTTTTTTGAAAGTAGAAACCTCTGACACTGGTGATGACATTAGCATCCATCTTCCCCTCACTGTGACAGTATATTCCCCTTGACTCTAACGTCTAAACTCTCTCCCTGACTCCTGTTTGTCAATGCAGTGGAGAAACAGGAGGGTTAGGGTCTAATGATGTGTTTTCCTCTCAGTGCTGCGACTGTAAGAGACAATCAGGAAGAGATGAGGTAATAAACCTGAGGTGTGTCTCCACAGCCCGGTCTGAGACTTTATATTCCATGGATGTACAGCTGAGGGAAACGTAATGTGGCCTGAATCATGGAGCTGTTCACAATGATCGCATCTGCAGCAGCAAAAATACGACAACACAACACAAAATCCACTCAAAGCAAATGAAATAAAGCACGATCAGTTGGTCTGGTTCTGTTTAGGTTCAGTTACAGCTCAGGGAAGATCGTGGTCTCACGGCACAGACGTCAGAGCTACGAGACGGATGATCAGGTGAAAAACTCTTCTACTAGAAATCTGTGTCATGTGATAGAAAAGCTTTGACCTTTTGCTTGTGCACATGAACCACCATCACCATCACGGTGGTGATCTACAGCTCTGCATTAACTACTGTTGGCTAACTGAAGCTAACAGTCCACATGACCCACAGCAGCACCAAACCAGACTCCGAGCCAAAACCAGGCGTCCTGAGAGAAACACAGAAGCACCAAACCAACCAAGACAGCACTTGTATGTCTGTGTGTAGATGTTTTGTGTGTGTGTGTGAGAGAGAAAGACGTTACGCCTCAGCAGAAAAATGGCTGAGCGATGAAAGTTGCCTGCCAGGAGTCTCTGAGGACTAATACCCAAACAGTTAATACACACATTGCGTACACACAGGCTCTTTTTGTCAGACACAGAAACACGACGGCGTATTTAACTTATGTTTCCATACCCAACAGGATAGAACAGAATATACTGTGATACTGATCAGAAGCTAAAAAGAGCTAAAAAACCGGCTGAGGTCGAGCCGTCAGGTCACATGTGTGAGCAGCAGCAGATTTCATTTCCTCTCTGTCTCCTGGTCATATGGATGTAAAGGCGTCTTCTGATACTCCTGTGGACACACATATTGATATTCATCTCATATTGTTCCTTGTTATCATGAAAACAGTACTGAATATTGTCATTTTTACATCTTTAGCTCATTTTTGCCTTCGGTGCTGATTCAGTTCTGCTGGATCCAAACTGATTTTCTCTGTTTGGCTCATTATCATTTTACACATCAGGAGCCTTTCAGTCTGGTTCTGTTCATATTCTGTTAAACTCTTTTGCACCATATGTTTGGGAGGAGATGTGATCGCGCTTCACATTTACAGTGCGACTACATCACACGTCATTGTCTTGGAATAACGTATGACCGCTCCCAGGACTTCCTCCATCTGTCATCGTCCATGTTTGTGTGTCTCTCTGATCACATGCAGAGTGTAAACACAGCTGCAGATGATAAAACAATGGATCAGTGGGATTTGAATTATTCTTCTGCGACACATGTGCACAAACTGTGTGTATTGTTTGTAATGTACTGTAATGTAATGATGTTACTCATACCATCTTCTTCTTGTTCAGTTGCCATGTGAAAGGCTGGGGATGAGGACACACCACCTCCACCTCACTTTTACCGTCTCAGGCTGATTTTCTCTCTACAGTCTCTGTGGACTTCATCCTCCACCTGTTCAGCCACCACAGTCCACAGTCCACAGTCCAGAGGACAGAGGACAGAGGACAGGTGGAAGAAATGTTGACACACTCATGTGAGTATGTCTTGATCATCACGGTGAACTCAGCCGCAAAGAATTGTGACCGTCGCCGTCAGTTTCCTCCGAGGACGACACCTGCTGACATTTTAAGAACCATATCTGCTTCAGTCGTGTTTCTGCCATGTGTCCACACTCTGTCCCATCGTGTCGGGGAGTCAGGACAACTTTGACTCTGATATGTTGTGTGTAATGAAATGGTGACCTTTTGTTGTAATTGGCCAAATCAGCAGAGCTTTCCCACGCTCCACAAAACACAATTCACTGGATTCACTGGACACACACACACACACACACACACACACACACACACACACACACACAGGACTGTAATATCAGCATGTATTGTGTTCAGAAACATCCTCTGGGGCGACACGTGGTCCAGTGCTGCTTTAAAACACAGTCGCAACATTTATCAGTGGTGCAGATTTTTGAACGTGTGTTTTCTTGGTTCTCAAACTGCGACGACTCATCTACACTTAAATCTGATGCTAACAGACTGTGTGACAGTGGGACCACGATTTTCACAACACAACAACACATTCGGTAAATTTGAAGCAGAATGATAAACTTCAAATCGAACTGAAAACAAAAGGAAGTGACAGAGAAAATTGCTTCGACTGTCACCTTTTAATGCCACCGGCTTTTCATTCTGTCTGATTAGCTGTAAGTGCTGAAGGTGTATCGCTGCTAATGTACTGCTGCTGCTCCACTTTAATATCTCTGCTTAGTCACAGCTCCACACTGATTTATCATCAAGGTTCAAACACGGGACACTAAATCTTAAACACATTCACAAGTTTGAATGTGCACTTCATGTAAAACCTTGCATTTCTGTCCTGTTCCTTATGGTCATGATCAATATATGCAGGACATCTGCACAATTACACACAATGTACAACTAATTAATCTAATCTGTACATTTTTATGGTTATTCAGTATAATCTATATTTAATTTTTAGCTTATTTCTTCCTTACTTTATATTTTTCTTGTGCTTCTATAGTAGTACTTTGTGCAGTGTGGTGTTTTTTGTTATGCTGCTGTAACAACTTAATTTCCCTCCAGGGATCAATAAAGTCTTATCTTATTAAAAACAACAGGCTTTGTTCAGCTTTCTATGGCTCTGCTCAGGACAGACGGTGGTCCTGATGTCTGGGATCCTGAGCCTGTTTCCGTGGCCTGAACACAACAACAACAGCAAACTGATCGATCAGCACATTCAGTGTTATTGGCTGATTTTAGAAGTTTGTCCACCAGCAAACCTGATAACAGACACACACCGTGCATCACACACTGAGCTTCTTAACGTTGCCTCAGAAAAACTTTGACAATGCAAATGAAACTACGCCTCTTTCTAACTGTAATTATTCTGCAGTTCTGATGACACCGAGCTAAATTTCTGCTTCGTACAGTCACATTTCTGTTCCCTCTCTCTGCAGTGACACAGCTTTAATTTCTGTTTTTCACCCTCAACTTCAAAGGCGTGAAAAAAACACACCTTTACAGACGCAGTGAAAAAGCTTCTCCTTCCACCACCAACATCCACCTGCTACCCAGAGAGATAAGTCCGATCAGTCTCCTCTTCAGTTCAGCCTGAGCCCAGCTGTGAGTAATCACATTATACACATGCACAACTACAGAGTTGAAAAGGTTAAAGACAGGAAGGTAAAGGTTAAGCTGTATTGATTTGGAACAGCAGAGGGGGGCGTGGACAGGGGAGGGAGGGAGTCAGATGAGGAGAGGAGGGAGGAGGAAGGAAGGAAGGAAGGAGGGAAAGAAGGAGTGTAGACTTATGAAAGGAGGAGCGAGTTAAAGGAGAGTTTGAGGCTGAAGATAAAAAAAGGGTTTTACTGCAGAATGAAGCGAGTGAGTATTTATGAATCACCTGAGGAGGAAAAGCTGCTAAATACACAGCAACAGTGAGCAAAGAGTCCAACATCAGGGCTGAGCCAGATCAGAGGAGGGAGACCGAGGGAGGGAGGGGGAGACAGCGGGAGGGGGAGGCCAGCAGGGTAAACAGACACAGATATTGTAGAGTTTGATATATAGAAAGTGGCAGGTTGAACTTCTTTATACTGACTCTAATTTCACTTCTGTTCTTCTCTTTATCTTCTGTTTCCTCACTCCTCCTCTGGTTCCTCACTTATTCCCTCTCCTGTCCTCTCATTATATCTCCTCTCCTTGTTTTCTTTCCTCTTGTTAGCTCTCCTCTCACTTGTTTCCTTTCTTCTGACCTTGTGTCCTGTCCTCCTTATCTCTCTTCCTTGTTTCCTCTCCTCTCCCCTGAGTGTCTGTGAAAGCTTTTTGTTTTCACACGTTAACTCTCTCCTCTTTTCCTTCTTCTCGTCGTCAGTTCCTTCTCATCCTTCGCTCCCAGCTCTCTTTCTTACTTCTTGGAGAAATTCAGGCTTCAAAGAACACTGACCCTCTTCATCTCCAGCACACACACACACACACACACACACACACACACACACACACACACACACACACACACACACACACAAATGTGCATATATTGGTAGTAATTGCACACTACAGACGTTATGCATAATGCTGCTCTTACACTAACAGGTTGTCAGCACACACACACACACACAGAGTAATGAAATTCAACCTGATGAAAACAGCCGGCGTTACCATGGAGAGAGGAGACGTTGTCCTCTGATGAAATGAGGGAAGAAGTAAATCCTGAGGGAGAGGAGAAGGCGAACTGACAAATCTGCAGGCTGCAGATAAACACACAGGTGAAGAAGAGTGGAGAGTGAGAGAGTGGGAGAGGTGTCTATAGAAGAACAGAGGAGAGAAAACAGAGTGAAAGGCTGATAAGACCCCGACCTGAAGACTGAGCTGTTAAACCCTGAACACAACAGCACTTCTGAGGAGGACTGGACCACGGCCCAAGACTAAACCCAGAAACACAAAACCTCAAAGCCAGACTCACCAGGACAGACCTGAACAGTTTGCTTCAGCCAAACTCACACTTTGTTCTTCCTCTCATTTTAGGAAGGACCACAGTGTCACCAAACCCAGCTCAGCCTCCACCACGAGGACTGCGCCGAGCACACTGACGCTGCTTAGCTCATCAGCAAGCATGATCTTTGAAAGGCTTCTGACAGGTTCCTGTGTTTGAGTGAAACTGCAGCTTCCATCGCTCGTGTTGGCCCAAACTCTTACACCGTCACGTCGCCCAGTTCACAAGACGAACATGCTCGATGAACGCGGCTCGATGAACGCGGCTCGATGAAAGACGTGGTTAGGAACTTGAAAGGCTGTGCAGTGTATTTAGATGATGATGTCATTTGCTCGGACGCCTGGTCTTCTAGGGCTGGTTAATCAGTCCAATTTCCCGATTCGATTCAATTCGGATTATTGAGGTCTCAACTTGATCACCAATCGATTTTTGAGTTTCCATGACAACAGTAACCCAAAATACACCATAAACATATTGCACCATTAAAAAAAACAGTCAGCTGCTGAATGACTCAACTTCTCTTTTATAGAGAAACACCTCAGAGCACCTTCAGTATTGTGTGCTGTGGCTGTAACTTCAAAATTATTTTAACTCGTTTTAGATGTAGTCTTTCACCGGGGATAATAACATCGTCCCCTCGTGGAGAGGACGTTGATCCGGTGGAAGCCTCCTCTGGATGGAAGCGCGACATGTGAGCCCTCATCATCATCCATCCATTTTGAGCCCTCATGTAGCTAGTATTACCACAGAACGTTTTGATTGATTGGTTGGTTGCCGGTTAATGGTTTTTCTTCGTCCATTTCACGCGCCTCTCGTCTCGTTAGCATAGTTAGCTCGCTCGCTGGTTCTGTTTTGTTATGACTGTTAGTCAACATCTCCACCTTGTGGTTAAATCCTGTATGACAGCCAGTATCTGGAGGAGTCACTGCAGGGTATTACAATAAAATAAAAAATAAAAAAACGATCTCTGGAAATGTAATAATTGATTTATAATCGCCCATAATATAATCACGATTAATCAACAATGGATTTTTGTCACCACCCCTATGGTCTTCACACACTGGCTTCGACTGATTGGCTGAGTGTGAGTTTGCTCGTACCTCGGCCGGCAGGTTGGACGGGGTGAAGCGTGCCTCCTGCACATGAAGGTGCAGGCAGCTGGTAAATATCCACCACCAGCAACCAAAAAAGAGCTGAGAGTTCTGGGTTCTCTCTGGTGAGTCTGGCCTCTGCACAAACTCTGTTCATACAACTACAGCAGCAGTCATCATCTGACTACTGGTGCTCGTTGCTCAGTCTGACAGCTTGTGTCTTCTTCTTTTAATTGAACATAATGTTGTTGTTGTTTCCAACAGGAAAAATGGTCACAAAAGAAGATGTGAAATTGGAATCTTCCTTTATTCTAGTCGTATAAAACGCAGGCGACCACACAAATCTGAAAGTCTGTGCTGTGGGATGCACGATGAGTCGTGACCAACTGAATCTGCTCCTCACGTCCTCCTCTACGGCAGACTCCCCACCGCGACGCACAGATCGATTTGTAACAGAGAGGAGAGCCCAAACCGGCTTCTCCCCGCAGGAAACACCTGAGACATGAATCAGCGCCACAGCATCGCACATATGACCATGACGTTTGTTTCCTGTTCTGAATGATGTTTGTAAGACTATGAGTGACACCACAGTGTAACCTGAGACTCAGACTGATCAAGCCGGTCTCATCCCAACTTTCCTTTTAGGACCAAACTTTTTGCAGCTCAGCAGTAAAACAAAAGGTTGTGTTAATAACTCACAACAGTCTGTCACAACCTAAAGATGTGTTCTGTTTTTAGAGCTGTAATTAATCTTCAAATTCAAGTAATCTGATCATGTCTCTATAGATTAATCACAGTCAGATAAAAAAGACGGAGAAGAATTTGAAGAGTTTCTTACGTATGTGAGTCACAGCGACTTCGAAGGTCTGTACCCGTGTCAGCATTTATCATGCAGCCTACAGGAAACAGTGCATCCCAGTGTGTGAGCAGACAGCCTACAGCTACATACTTTCTATATCATAAACCACATTAACAGAGAGCCAGTTCAGTTTTATTTATGTAGCTATTTCCACTATCAAAATAGTCTCAAAGTGCTTTACAGAGATCCTGAGCCAGAGAGAGGTGAGGAGTGGTGACAGGATTGTCTCTGGAGATGACAGCAGAGATGTCACTGCATCATTAGTGGCAGATCCAGGGTCAGTTTTCCATAATGCAATGAATAAGCAGGCTGATTCTACACCACTTGACTGTGATGAGAAAACTGTGAAACGACAACATGTTGAAATGATTGTACAAACACAATAATCAGTGGGAGGATCCAGCTGACGCATCAATGAGCAGTTATTCCTGTTATAACCTGTTATGTCCTGTTATGTCCTGTTATATCCTGTTATAACCTGTTATATCCTGTAATATCCTGTTATGTCCTGTTATATCCTGTTACGTCCTGTTATTCCTGTTATGTCCTGTTATGTCCTGTTATACGTTCACATGTTTCCTGAGCGTCTCATCTCACCCTCTGCTTTTTTCTATGGCTGCTCTTCTCAGGGTTCCCTCCACAGCTGTAGTGTGGGCAGAAGAACGGCAGCTGACGTCTCACTGAATAATGAGGTGAACATGAAACTGGTTCTCTGTCATTTTAGAAATTTCTTCCTTTCTAAAACGGGTATTCAGACAGTTTATCCTGACACACAGCAGGAAAACTGAAGGATTTCAGCCGAGCTGTTTAAACAAACAGCGACCAGCATGCTCCTGTGCTTCCAGCGTTTTCATATGAACCACAGACCCATCACCGCTGCCCTGGGTAAGATCAATACTGCACACAAAAAGGCAGACACGCTGCGAAATAAGACACAGTCGCTTCCAAAAGGACATGTCCTTTGCCTCTGGCTAAACACACACACACACACACTTGAACACTCAGATTCCTCCACTGTCTTTTATAAAATACCCGTGACAGAGGAGAGAGCAGCCCTGAGCCTCAGTCCTGTGAAAAACATTCAATAAACAGCTGAATCTCTCCTCCATTATCCCGCTGCCAAGGGAGCGCCGTTTACACAGGCGCTATTTACATGTTGTAATTTGTCAGCAACATTAACACGACGCACAATGGCAATTCAATATGCTGTGAATATACAACAAGATCAGCCTGTGAGAAAAGGACAGGAGGGAAAGTGTGTGTGAGGACTGAAGGGGAAAAAACTGATTTACAGAGAATTAGGTGAGCCAGGACACAGGGCTACACACACACACACACACACACACACACACACACACACGCACACATGTACACACCATGTGCAAGAACGTGATAAGAAATGCAGGATCATTCATCTGCTCGCTGGAAGTCTCCCTCTCTCTTCCCTTTGACTTCCATCTTTTTTCCTCTGCTTCCCCATACCCTCCCTCCCCAGATCCTCTCCCCCTCTCTCTCACCTCCCTCACCCTCCAGCCAAGGCAGGGGGGGTGAGGGAGGCTGCTTTATTTGTATAACACCTTTCAAACACAGCGATAATTCAAAGTGTGTCACACAGAAAAGCATCAAAAGAACCTTTAACAGGTCTAAGAGTCTACAGCCAAGCTAGCAGCTGTGTGAGGCCGTGCATGGACACATTCACCTGATGATTAGGTTTCAATTAACAGAATGAAGAAATGATGCAAGATGCAAATATATTGATACTGAACGCATCAGGAAAATGTTCAGACCTGTTTGTTTTCCCCGTAAACATCCAGTGTTACAGTACAACGTCTCCAAAAATCGAGAGGGGTTTGAGTGGTTGTGAATCTTTTTAAAAACTCATGGAGAGAACGTTAGATTGCTACTGCTAACAAAACCAGTCAACAAACTGAAAGGTCGATGAAAATGAGAAGCTGCTGCAGTTTGTAAACGTGCCAGTGTTACACTGTTCAGTTTGACCAGCGCAGCATCAGTAAGGTTAACGTCAGTAACATGGATCCAACAGGTACCAGTGACTCTCGACCTCGGGTTTTCCTCCATCCATGGTTTGCGGTGCAGCTCCTTTTCTCTGCCTCTCTCTTTAAGAGGACACACATCTAATCAATGACAGTGAGTGAGTGCAGCAGATCAAACAGTGCTCTGACTCATGCTCCTTTCTTCTGTCGCTCTTCTTCTCCTCTCACAGTTCAGCCTCCCTCCGTCTCTGGTGTCCTCGTGTCTTATGCTGATCTGTTACTGTCCTGTTTCATTTTAATCTGTAGCGTCTTCTTATCCTCCTCCTGCTCTCTCCACTCATCTCTCCTCACTCAGTCTGGAGAGACACTATCAGCCCTGATTCCTGAGTGTAAAGCAGGACAATGGGATTCAAATGGAGCCTCAGAGGTTTCATGGCTTTTAGTAATTACAGTCAGTTTCTAACCCTGTTACTGAGGAGGTTCTGGACGTCATTAAGGAGGATCCACAGGTCCTTTAGGAGGTTCTACTGGTTCTTTAAGAGCTGCTCTATAAGTCCAGAGGCAGTTTATGAGGTTCTAGTAGACACTAAGGTTCTGTGGGTTCTTTAGGAGTTACACTGAACATGGTAAACATTATACCTGCTAAATATCAGCATGTTAGCACCGTTGTTAGCATCATTGTGATATTAGCATTTAGCTCAGCCTCAGAGCTGCTTTAAAACCAAAAGAGACTTTTAAAGACCTGCACATGCAGCAGCTTAGCCAATAAAAACTCCTGTACAATGACTGGGACTCATTTAATTTTCAAACACTGTATGGAAGACCGGCGGGATATTAAAATGCATTTTGGGCTTTTACTTTAACTTTCTCTGCTTTATCCGGATGCTTTGCCACTAAGTGCATTTAGATTTACATTATTCACAATACTTAAGTATTCTGCTCATTTGCTTTTAATGAGAGACCCAGAAATGAGTTAGATTCAAAAATGTGATTGATGGTACTAACACACAAACATCTTTTATCCGTTAGTGTTTGTTTTTCTCAGCTCAGTTTAATATGAGTTCTGTGTTTATATGAACTCATCAGGATGAATGAGACATTCAGGTGAGAATAAAGTGTTTCTATCAAATATAACTTGAACCATGATATGAAATGCATGTAAACACACAGACGTCACAGGCAGGATGAATTATCCACTAATGTGCATATGTTGCTCCGACATAAGTTCATATAAACGGCATAAACACTGTTCCCTCTGCATGTTTCCTGTGCAGGTATATGGTATACAGTGATAAATGACTGTGCTTAAATCTGCTTTCTCCACCCTGTGCTGCACAGTGGATGCAGCCAGCTGTGTGAATAGATTCAATAAAGCGCACAATGAGGAGGGATTACATTTTACCTAATAGTTCACAGATTATTCTCAGTTATAAATTGAATATAGGGCAGACAAATGGTGCCTCAAGTATTCTAAATACATATTTATAAAGCTGACTGACTGGTGGGATTTGCTCAACCACGTATACGCAAACTGCATGTGCTTCCATACAATGAGGGAGAGAGAGAAAGCTCTGGCAGACATGACCTTATTGTGCTGGCTAAGACTCTACAAATGAATTTCATCTCTCGTCACATTCAAAATTCATCGCTTTTGTGTAGCTGAAAAAAAGTTTATCGTCATTTTGTTCATGATCTGAATTCACTGAGTCGAGATCCACTTAGGAGTCTGACACAAATGAACCCTAATGCATGCACATTAGTATATGTACAAACACAAACACAAAATGTATATCTTTATTTGTCCAGAGCAGAAGAACTCAGCAGACTAACAGCATTAGCATCAGACTGTGGTCAGTGGTGGAGGAAAAGCACCAACAACCGGTGCTACAGTTCACACCTGAGTTCCTCTTCCTATCACAGACCAACATCAGGGCACCACAACAGGTCCTGAGACCCAGTCAGACAGAATAAGTCACAACACCTGTGCTGGTGCATCATGGGATGTGCAGGCATCTTTAAGAAAGGATGTGAATATTTATTCCTCCGCTGGGAGGAAACCTGCGTGTCTGATTGACACTTCATCTCCTGAGGCTGGGACTGCACACAAAGTGAGGTCCACTACAGTGTGTAGCCGTCATGCTCCAGTTTGCCTCAGATGTGTACGTAACATGTTTTTTTACAGCCTGAAGTGAAGCTCTGTCTCTGCTCAGAGAGCCAACCAGTCGACTCATGTGTCCTCTGCTTTCTTCATTCGCTCACTGCTGGAAAAAATCAAAAACCGGAAACTAACGAGCATCGCAATAAACCCGGATCTGATATTTACCAGCACTGATCATGAACCACACATTGACATTTAAGGGTCATTTCTACGTCACATCCCTACGTCCACTTCTAACTGTGGGAGTGGAAATGAGGCCTGTGCATGTGCCCAGTTCCACAGTGACTGAGATTCATAAAACAGAAGCAGAAAAAAGACATGTTTCAGTTTTAGTCATGACACAATGCAAAGCTTTGTGCGTCTGGCTCCTGTTGTGTTTGTGCTTCCTGCCTCCCCCGCTCGTCTGTTAATAATCATAACTGAGTGTGTATACAAAAGGCAGTTTTTGTTTGTCAGTATTTATTGTCACCTGTTGCCTACAATTCATTCATTATTTCCTTTGGACCCAATATGTTTTTGTTTTTGCCAACGTGCCTGTTTCAAAAAGCATCTTTTCATTTCAGACAGTGTCTGAATCTGACTGAGAAATATTTTTACCTCCTCACTCTGACTTTACAAAACCCACCCACATTTTTATTGTAAAATTTAAACACTGAATTAAAAACCTGTGATAGAGCAAAAAAAAATAAACATCAACAAAAAAACCCCACAATGCAATGCTCTGCCTTTGCTCGTGACATAAATAGATGTGTAAGTTATTCCTATGCCACAGTGCACATGTCAGCGCTGACACATCGTGATGATTCACACGTCTGGAAACACAAAACTCTGGTTCAACAGGATAAAGGAGCCGAATGTGGTGGTGGATGAATCAAACACACAAAAACTACATGTGTCATTGTCTCTCCGGTCTGTGCGTGTGTGTGCGTGTGCGTGCGTGTGTGCGTGTTGGAGGGGGGGCAAATAACAGACATTATAACAGATGTTTTATCTCAGATGACGAGTTAAAGCTAAAATATTCAGTAGTAACTGTTTGACTGTTTGAGCCTGCAGAGCCGACACTGTAACAGATGTTCAGCTGCAGCGTTCACATTACAGTGGTTATGAACAAACATTTATAAGCTAATTAGAGAAATATTCTTTGACATGCCAACGTGCTCAGATAGATCCAATTAGAAAAGCTGATGTAGTCTGTGGAGAGTCAGAAATAAAATATCTGATAAACCGGGAAGAACTTTCCAGTGAAGCCCCAAACTATTTTACAGTTAAACAGAGTAACGCAGAAAGCTCTTCAGTGTATTTATCAGCAGCAGTGCAGTGTGTGTGTGTGTGTGTGTGTGTGTGTGTGTGTGTGTGTGATGTGTGAGAATATATAATATCCCAGAACAGTCATTAGTGGAATCTGGGGCTCCGTACTGGAGCTGTCTCGTTACAAACTACAGTTAAACATGTTGTTTTATTCATGTTTCAACTTACAATAGTTAATTACATCAGCCAGCACCACTGCACAAACATGCTTGACCCACTTTCACACACACATTGAGGGATACAGCAGCAACACACACACACACACACACACACACACACACACACACACACACACACCTTTTGTTACCATTTCAACAATCAGGAAAAAGCCTGATGCTAAAGTGAAACCCAGCAGAGTGAAATACCTGCAGAGAAGAACATTAGTGCGTGAACATGCACCAGTGCAGTCACAAACAAACAGGTATGCAGCACACAGAGCGGTGTGGGTTTAGTGTGCAGTTAGTAAGAGACTGTCAGCATGAAGGAAGGTCCACACCCAATCAGAGCCCATCTACTGTGGCCCAATCAGACGCCTCACTGATGGTGACAGATACGAATCCAAACATTCACTGAAGTGGACAAAACCTTAAACAGTACTCTTCAAATATACAGTTCATCCCAAACACACAGTCATGAAGAACTGTCCTCAGAGACCAGGAGGACAAGGAGTCCTCCACAGTCTGGTATCACCTGAAGAGACAGAGACGCTGAGACAGAACTCCAGAAATGTGAACTGTTGAATGTCTCATCTGATTCAAACTTTTATTTTCATCTTAAAACATTCCAGGCTTCAATGATCTGTGTGCGTCTTCAGGCAGCACTGACTCCGTTATGACTGCACACAGAGGCAAATATTAATTTCCTGAATAGCAGAATTATCAGGGGCACACATCTCTGTGAGGACACACACACATTTATTCAGATTATTTACTCCTCACGCTCTTCTTCTTTCTGTTCCTCCTCTCTCCATCATTTATTTCCTCCTCCAGTCATTACAAACCAACTCCATAAACACTCACACAGACAGAAGGATGAAGCCTCAGGAGGACTCAGTCTGCAGCTCATCAAAAGGCTCCTCATGCATGTATGCAAGAGCAACCACACACACACACACACACACACACACACACACACATCATCATCATCAACTTCAGTGTTTTTCATGGTCTTTGGTTTATAAGTATATTCATGGATTGATTCATGGACCTGTGAAACCCGCAGATCCTCAGACCTGCAGACCCTCAGCCCTGCAGACCCTCAGGAGATGACCACCACCAGCAGCTCACAGAAGCAGCTCCACATCACCATCACCTTGTGACTCATAGGACACAGTTATTTGGTGTCTCTGACGGTTGACACTTGTGTACTACTTCCTGATACTGTCTCTGATCAACACTCCCGTCCACATCAATCAGTAACTCCGTGCTTCACCTTCTCCGGAAGCTGTTTCCCTCCTCAGTCATCACTCTTTCTCTGCCTTTTCTCTGACTCTCTGTTGCTGTCCTGTTTTCCTGAATTCAAATTCCTGCCAACCTGTAATCATCCCTGTCAGGTACAGAATGTCATTCTCCCACACACTGTGTGCAAGTACACAAGCAGGTATACACACAGCAGACACACACACACACAGTGTGAGATAGGGATGAAACACAGGTGTCTGATGGGAGAAATGGCAGCCATCACTTTGATAACACCACCCTGCCGCCTCTGCTCTCTGACTCTCTCTCTCTCTCTGGAAACCTATTTGTTGTCTTACTGTCTTACTGTCTTACTTACTGTGTGTGGACACGGCGGTGCTTTGTCACCTCTGAGAGGAAAAATGGCCGGGTTCCACCGCTCAGCCCTCACTTCAGTCAGAGTGATAGTGATTATTGTTGCTGTGAGACTCACTTCAGACAAACAAAGTTTCTACCTCTGCAGACTCAGTTTTACCAGAGCTTGTTACAGAAGTCCTCTTCATGAGTGAGCAGCACACAACACACACAGCACCGAGGCCCTGCCAGGGCAGCATCAGGTCACTTCAGACCAGTGTCCAGGTCCAGGTTAGCCTCTGCTCCGCCTGCTTCTGTAACCTGCTACTTTCCACACTCTGAGACAAATCAGCTCCACAACAACAGTTTTCATCAGAAACTCAAAACCTCACAGTTTTTACAAAGTTGAACAATGAGTTTGTGAGCAGAGAGAAAACGAGACAGCTCAGCTCAGTGTGGCTGAGTCACGGTTTCATCCAGTTGTTAGAGAGACTGGAGACTGGAGACCAGAGACCAGCAGAGACCATCAGAGACCAGCAGGAACCGGGAGGAACCAGCAGAAACACAACACACGTGTGTGGAGCCAAAAAAAATAACATGACTTCACATTCAGGATCACTCAACCTCTGAATGACTCAGTATCTGTCAGAAGAGACTGTCAGGCGACACGTATGTTAGTTCAAGGCTTTTTCAAATGCACAAGCTAAGCACTAAACCAAAGGTATCAGTGCTTCTGAAAAGTGAAAGTTGATGAGCCCACAGACCTGAACGCTAACTGAATCCTCAGTGTCTCAGTCTGCCTCTGTGAAGATAATCTGGAAAAATGCAACACAGCATCTCACGTGCAGGAAAGTAAATATTGCTGATACATCAACCTTTATGCTTGAGCAGAAAAGATATTCATGTAAAATGGCCTCTGCTGGAAGTAAGTCATCAGTATTCAGCTGGACGGCTTGGTAACGATGAGTGAATTTCAGTTTTTAATCCATTACAGCAGTAGTCTTCTTATACACCTCTGGGCAGGAATGAATCCCCCATCAACCCTGTCTAAGTTGTGGAACAACAGTTCGTATAATTTAATGGATGTAAACATGAAATTTTTGCCATAGATTCAGTGAGTTTCGCTGTGGGCTACAACCTAAGCCCTGATTTTTATCGCATTTGCTTACAGCCCTCATCAGAAGTATCTGAACTAGCTGTGATCAGCTCCTGTTTGCAGTGTGGCCGTGGATATGCAGACAGCTCTCGCTGGATTAGTGTGACGCTGAGGGAAAACTTAAAAACATGATGATTCTCAGCCAATCTCTGCAGGTAGAAGGACCTTTTTATTAGGGATGCACCGAAATGAAAATTAATGCCTGAAACCGAAAACGAGGAAACCACGGCCGAAACACCAAAAGAATTGCAAGGCATTGCGATTGCATAAATTAATATGAATGTTTCAAAGACTCAATTACAAAATTATGAAAATATTTATTTAGCACATTCCAACAACGCACAATATAAAATAAAATTCAAAATAAAAGTTTAACTTGTCCACAGACGGAGTGGGCGTGCTCGGAGGGATTTTCCTTTTCTGTGCTGCATTCCTCTCATATTCCTCTCAGACAAGCTCGTACTGACCGCGGTTTTCACTTGCGTCATCATAACATCCTGTTTCGGCCATGTTGTTTCGGTGATAAAAGTCTTTCGGCCGGAAACCGAAAATGCACTTTTGGGCCATTTTAAGCCAAAAAATATTCGGCAGCCGAACATTCGGTGCATCCCTAATTTTTATTGTTTTCATGGACGTTTATTCACGATGGACATCGGAGATGATGAGTCTGAAAACCTTAAATCAGCCGTCCACACGCTCTTCTTCACAAACCCTCCACATGCTCGGTGTTTCTGTCCTGGATGCCGTTACTGCTCTGTGGTTTTTGTGTTAACTTCTCAGGCCGACAAAAATTAGCTGCTTTTACAACTGAGCACGTGCACACAGACACACAAAGTCAAACACACACTTAACAGCCAGACACTGCTGCGAATCAGCAGCTGAGCGTGCTGCGTGTTTCCCTCTTCAGCATTTAATTCATTATTCATGAGCTAATTTGTTGTGCACTGGCAACAAAGCAAACAACGATGAGGCAAAGAGCACATACAGTTGATACTGTCCACACTCGCAGGCTAATAGAGAAGACAGCACACACACACCTGCGTACACACCGGAGGCCTCTGCGAATCGTATCTTATTAAAACATTACCTGAACGATCCCTGTCTCCCAAAACCTATTTAATTCAGCAGTGCTCTGAATTCCTGATCTGCAATCTGTTCTCATTACACTTATTCTCACACGCTCCCTCTTTATTATCTGCCCCCCCCCACCGCTCTCTCTCCCCACACCTCTCCACCTCCTCCTTCAGGTGGATAGTGTAATTGCTGTGGTTTAACCGGTGCTGTGTTTGATCTCACGCTTTTCCTCTGAAGCCTCTCGCTGGTGAAAGAGATGAAGGGAGAAACGCATCTCCTCAGGAACGCCTGTTGTGTGTGTGCTGAGTGGGAATTGCTTCAGTCTGGTCTGATTTTTCAAGTAATTCAATTATTTCAGCACCAGTGGTGGAACCGCACACTAAAACATACAAATCACTTCAATCTAAAGCCAATTCCTTCCCATTTAACCTCGATGTATTACACAGGCGTGCAGCCATCTTCTCTGCTGCCTGTTATTAGATTCTCATCTGCAGCCGTCGGCGAGCCGAGCAGAGAGGAGGAAGTGGACTCTGAGGCCGTTTCTTCTGCAAAGACGATGAAGATGATTTAAAGATGTTCTGTTGATCGGAGCTGCCGACGCCCTCAAACCGTACAGGCTTCAGTATTTATACCTGCAGTCCGGAACTGATCATCTATTAACAACTTTTCCTAATAAGCCACCTGGGCACATGCTCGCTTTTCGCTCACCCACAGGTGATGAGTGTTTTCAGATACACATTAGATAAAGAGGAACGTACAGACTGATCTCAGTGCAGTGGGGATTTTAAACTGAGAGATGAATTTTCACTCCAAACTTACAGTAACAGGTTTTTCTGGACTGAGTTGAATTAAACAAAGCACACATCCTAAAAACAAACCATTCATTCAAAAATCTGCATTTTCAGTTTTATTTATTTATTTTTTCCTTTTGGCAGGTTGGTTGTTGTTTGACCTGCAGTTTAACGGAGGTCAGAGATCCCTGATTAACCCAACCTAATGGATGTGGCTCTCAGATGGTCCGGTGGATCTCTGATTCAGTCATCTGTCTGCAGCCTGAGCAGCTCCACAGTCTGATTTCCCCACATAGCTGCTGTCAACAGATGTGATCAGTTTATACATGGCATAAACTGCAGTCTGACTGAGACAGAGCTGTATAAATAAAGGTTATACGGAGCCGCTTACAATCGTAATTCTGTTCCTTACACTTTAAACCTGCTGTGTTTTTATAAACAGAGCATCTCTCTGATGTCAACACAGGACACAGGATTAACTGCTGAGCACAGCGTCACTGTAACTGATGGACAGAGCTATGAAACAGGAGTTGTATTATTTCAGCACCTCAAACTGCGACATACAAGTCTGTGTGTCACGCACTCTTACATATAAATGCACAGCCTGTTAAAGAGCTCCACTCAGAGCCAGTGAGGGATGTTCAGTAATAATGCAGGATGAGATAAGTCACTGTCCACTGTTTATCTCTGGGTTATAATAATACAGTAATTGCCTCATTTCCACACGTCAGCAGAGGGAGTTCAACTTTGGGGTAACGCAGCTCATTAGCAGTCAGTCACTGCACCAGTGTTACAGTATTGTCCCGTCTATTACTGCAGCACTGCCTGCTACATAACAGTCAATCATTTCAAACTGCTAAACTGAAATATGATTGCATCCTGTGAGAGTGGAGATTTAGATTAACTCCTGCAGGGCGGCTCAATAAATGGCCCGAGAACAATTTCATACCTGTGGAATACATTTTCTAAAAATAAATAAATAACAAAAAAAATAATGTGAGCACAGAGCTGCTGTTTTCCACAGGATTTGTTCCCATCTGTTCCTGGAGAATGATCCATTCACCCACATGAACTGAAAAATGATTCAACATCCACAGAGAAATTGTATATGATGAATCAGTGTCTCTTTGTGTCGCTCTCCTGCTTTTATTCTGAAACAGAACATCTTCATTACTCCTGCATGGCCCATCACATTTAAAGGACTTAGTTTAAAGAGGCGGGGGGCAGTAACACAAGGAGTACAGAATTAGTATGAAATTCCCGCCTTTTTTTTAATAATAATTGCGTAATTCCCCCTGGAGATTACCTCAGTCTCTCTGAACATGGTTCTGTTACTGTCCAGATGAGAGACATCCAGATATGATAAGTGTGTCAGGTATTACTGAGCCTCACAGCAGTGGTCCTAACGAGCAGCGGCAGTGGTGCAGCCAGTGCTCTGCAAACCTTTTGCCCTGGATTGCACCTCATTTCCTGACTTCACTTCTCTATCACTGTCCAATAAAGGCTCAAACATGCGAGTCACAGAGGTGAAAGCGACGAGGAGAGAGGCCGACAGGAGAGAGGGAAAGTTCCTGATACTCAGAGCTGCTTCATGATGTGTAACAGACACATCTACATACATATGTTTACATATGGGAGTGTAATGTTGTGTTAGATTCAAAGATTCCAACGATTTTTATTGTCAATTCACTATATGTGCAGGACGCACAGACAAATTGAAATACTGTTTCTATGTACAGATAAGTATTTAGGTAAAATAAAATAGAATACCGGAGACTCCGGTACCTTCTCCCTGATGGCAGGAGGCTGAAGAGAGTGTGTGAGGGGTGGGAGGTGTCACCAGCAATGCTGATGGCTCTGCGGGTGAGGCGGGTGTGGAAAATGTCCATGATGGATGGCAGGGGGACACTGATGATCTTGTTGTCCTTGCACCACTGGACCAGTTGGCTCACCTCGCTTCTGTAGTTGACTTCATCATTGTCGGTGATGAGGTCCACTCCAGTCGTGTCATCCACTAACTTGATCATGTGATTGGATCTGTAGCTGGGCACACAGTCGTGGGTCAGCAGGGTGGAGAGCAGGGGGCTGACACACCCTTGTGGGGCCCCCATGCTCACTGTGAAGGTCCTTGAACATGACATTATGAAGGGTTACAGATCAGAGATCATTTACACATATTATTCACTGACTGTCATTTCTATACTGATCCACACATTTGTTACCTCCGGACAGAGCCGGGCTGTCTCCCCGTCTCCACTCTTCATGCTAAGCTAGGCTAAGCATTCTCATCACTAATGATCAGATTTAACAGGTGTTCTTCATCTACCTTTTTACCTGACACAATCATATCACATACATCAGGTTTTATTAGTATTTCTGGTTTTGTCTCCAGGACACTGTAGTTAGAGACCAACATCATGTGCACCTCAACCACAGGTGCTGACGTGGCTACCATGATTACCGTAGTTATTTCAGGCTTTACTGCAGGTTTAATTCCACTAATCACAATAACATTGTTTCTCCCCTCATCTCCCCAGACCTGCCTCTGAACTACGAAGCAGGATCTGTGGTTAGAAAGGTAACTTCAGGTTTAAACCTGGTTATTTCATATGAGAGGTTACATGACTACATCTACCTGAGTCTGTGTTTGGGTTCTACCTGCCTGTGATGATTCCATGAACAGATGCTTTGGTCTGCTCTCTGCCTGAGAGACAAATTTCCACATTTCAAATCCTATCAAAGATCAACCTTCGCTTTTATCGTTCCAGGCTGATCTTCACACTAAAAGGTCTGTGATCAGCGGCGTTTGACTATGACAGCCATCGCACCTCAGATGGGAGAAGATCTGAGTTGATAAAAGGTTTGTGGATGTGGTGGAAAGAGACACCTCATCGTGTCTGTTAAACAGAGCCTAGAAAACAACCAACACTTTAAACATCATTAGTCCTGTAACCAAAACTTCCAGCAGGAGGCCACGACACTGGAAAACACCACGTCACCCTGTCACTTCAATTATCTTTGCAGTGACAACTGGCTCAGCCACAGGAATCACACAGAGCAATATCTGGCTCTGCCTTTGAAGGGAAGAGTGGAGGGGAATTTGGAAGCAGGTACAGGTTTTAAGACAACAACAGGGGAGGAGGGGTGTATTAAGCAGAGACAGGTCGGAGGGGTGAAAGTGATTAGACGCAGAATCCTTTTTGACTGAGATGGGACAGAGAACAAAGGCAGAAACAGACAGACCTCAGAGCGGAGCCGATACCACGGCAGCTTTCACCCACTGATAAGGACGAGCACAGGTGGGAAAAGGGGGGAGAGAGGAAGGGTGAGGGGGGGGGGGGGGGGAGATGTGAGGGACAGACAGGAGGATTCCTGATACTGAGAAGCTGCCTCACGCTGTCTCACAGCTGCAAATACATTCACACACTCCTCCCCACCGCAGACACACACATACACGTATTCATGCATAAACACACACCTGTGAAAAACAAACCACCTGCAGTCTGTCAGGATGACAGGAAGGATTTGCTCCTGCTGTTCACTTCATGTATGCAGTGGGAATTATGACATCTAAAAAAGACATGTACTCACATCAACTCACAGGTTATCACATCAGCTGATGTTTATAAATGAAGTATGAAAACACACGAGCGTGATGCTGCTCTCACCCACGCTGATGTTCGGTGGGTATAAGGGTTATTACCGTAGATACTGTAAATCCTGCACTTCTGGGTAGATGCGCAACTGCATTTCGTTACCCTGTCCTTGTTCATGCTCACCATCCTAATTTAGCATGACATTTGTTAGCATTGGACAAATTAAAATGTGAACTGATGATGGCGCTAGAAGAGAAGTCAGAGGATCAGTGCAGTTAGTGTGTATACTGGGCTAACCTGCACACACACCTGTCTCAGCTCTGCGTTGCTGCACACGTGCAGTCATCTTACACAAAGACTGTTGTCAGCGAGCGTCTTGTCCCTGCTGACACTAGATTCAGTTTTTGAACTGGCACTGAATGTGTGGCTGACAGAAGGAGACAAAAAGCGAACGGGCTTCTCTTTCATGGAATCTGACAAAAACAGTTCTCCTGGAAAGGTTCTCATTGTTCACAGCCAATGACAGAGTCCTAATGAAGTCAGCTGAAGTATGTCATGTCCTTGATAGCTGTGTGTGTGTGTGTGTGTGTGTGTGTGTGAGCGAGAGAGAGACTGACTGGTACTGATATATTACTGATATACTGATGTCTGACTTCGTTTGCTCTTGATTCAGACGGTTGTGCTGAAGTGATGATGTTTTCTTCACCATTAACTTTCGCAGTTATCTTCACACGTCTGTGAGGGTTTAGAAACACACTGATCTCCTCTGAAACCTGCTGAGAGGGAAATGGGAACCAAATATTCCCACAAGTTTTAAAGGGACAGTTCTGAGCTTTACACCAAATCCTCCGAGTGGTTTTTGTATCTGTTCATCAATAAGTTGAATTGAAGTGTTGATTCCCTGAAAACTGTCCAGAACCACAGCACAGTAACTACAGCTTTATGTATTACATATTACACAGAATGCCAGTGATAATTCATGGGTATAATCTTCAGCCTTAAAAAGGTATTAAAATAAAGGAATTACAGCCTTTGTATTGGTTTCTAAAGCTGGTGTGAACCTGAAACTCTTACTACTCTCTGCCTCACAGTTCTCTCTGAATTCTACGAACTGCTCCTTTTTCCTGGGGGATTTACAGAGGTGTGTGTTTCAGCTGAATCACGTCCAAACACTTGAAGCTCACAGCAGACTCCAAATCCAGCTGGACTCCACCTGAGACATTCAAGGACATTCAGAGGACACAGTGACTCAGAACCTGAGGCACAATCCACATTTCTGTGTCCTTTAATCTTCAGCCAAACACAATGCACCAAAGAGCATGACACGTGCACAGCTGTTTCAAGAAGCCAGTCTGCTTGTGTGTTTACTGTTACAGTGTGTGTGTGTGTCTAACAGAGGGCTGGGTTTACAGGAATAGTTTGAGATTTTGGAAAATATTCTCAGAGAATCAGACGTTCAGATGGACGTCTGTCGCTGGAGTCAGCCGCTATTTCTTGGTAAACAACGGACTTCCTGGAGCTTCAGGTGCAGTGAGACTCCACCCAGCTCAGGAGACGGTCCCTTCACTGTCACTGAGGACAGAGGGACTGATGACAGAGACCAAACATGTGGCACACGAGAGGTGTGCTAGCATAAATAATAATAGAGCTGAATGGTAGTCATAGCAACACTCTGCAGGATATAATCAGAGCTGTTGAAGTGCCATCTTGAGCCAGACAAAATAATTGGAAGTGCCTCTGCAGGTAAACCTCACCTGTGTGGACGAGAGAAAGCTCTTCAGAGAGAAAGGTCTGAGCCAACACTGATTCAAAAGTCACTTTTTACAACTCAACCATCAAGTCATAAAAAAAACTCGTGATCTGTGTAACACAGGACGTATCCTACTCCTCTCAGCTAAATCTCTGATATTGTACCTCAGGCGAAGCATAGATCATGGCGTTATCACAGATAAGCAAGGGACAGAAAATGAATACACTGCTGTAAGAGAAATGAAAGAGCAGAAAAAGGGCCATGAGAAAGATTTCATATCTTCCCTCTCCTGAGCTGGAGTGCACCCTGCTAGAAAAGAACTATATTTATTCTAAAATTAACACAATGATCTATTCAGAAACTCAATTTTAACTCAATTAAAGCTTCTCTCCCTGTCGGTCATGCCTTTGTTGCAGTAATTGTCAGTCTCTGCTTCTCAGACCGGAGTTCTTTGAACATGAATCGCACTGGAGCTCAAACCTTCAGCAGAGCGAGGGGGAACATTTTAATTCAGCCACACAAGAGGGAAGAGAAACCATGACAGAGGAGCAGGTAGGAGTGGGTACGAGTGCCTGCAGCGAGGGTGCCAAACACACACACGCCAGGCCGGGGAACACACACACACGGATACACAGACACACACATGCAGAGAGATATGCACACACACACACACACACACACACAGTCGCAGAGGAAAGTGAGACTATGCAAATCATTGAGCTAATGAATTTCTGAATTCCAGCCTTGGCTCCTGTGATGGTAATGAGCTTATTTTGGCATGAGCTCATAGAGAAGAACTAAATCATACGTGCGCACGCACGCACGCAGGCACGCACACACACACACACACACACACACGCACACACACGCACAAACACACACACACAGTGATCTAAGCCGAACACAATCTCCTGCTGACAGTAGTTCATCACACCTAAGTTTTCCTCTCCTTCGTTGTCCGTCGTCTTTTCAACCTGCTGTTCTGACTACACTCAGAACCACTGACCAACAAATCGCTCGGTGTATTCGTTCTACAGACACAACAAACACACAAACCCGAACTGTCACCATGGAAACTTAACTCAGACTGAACTACTGTTCCTGAAGATGTGAGTTTCTATTTTTATTTGGAAAACAAACTCAGATCGAATTTACGACACTGGTAAATTACGACACTGGTGCTGCAACAAACTATTATTTCCATCATCAGTCAATCTGTGGATTATTTTCTCAATCGATTTCTCTTTAGGTCAGAAAACAGAGAAATACTGCTGTTAAAATCTGAGAAACCCTGAATGAATGTTCAGTTTACTGCGAAATAAAACAGAAAACAGAATGAGACAAGTTTTTACTTTAAGACTGTGGTGATTAATTCAATTAATTGCAATTAATTAGCTCTACACTACATTGGTGAGCTCCTGTGGCTCCAGTCATAATGAGTGACTTTTCAGGTTCAGGTGTGTGAGTAACACCTGGCCTTCAGTGATCTACCTTCTCACCATCTACCTGAGTCTGTGAGGGCCCACACAGACCCCAGACAGACCTGGTTCAGTACTGAGGGAATCCAGACTTCACGACTACAAAACATGAACAGAGAGAAAGTTTTACATTAGATGCTAAAGTTCGTACCATCACTTCAACAATCGCGTGCATCACATCACTCGTTCATCATAACTAAGTACATAATACAGAAACTTTGTATAACTCAATGTAAAACACCATAATGCCAGTAATAAAGACGGAGCACGCGTTGTGTCCCGTGACTCTGCAGTATCTTCACCTCGCTGTCTGTCATGTGACTTCCTGACATCCTGATGTCACTGTGAAGCAGACTCAGCATCTGGCCAAAGGTGGTTTTTACTACCTTTGAACAGTGCTAGGCTAACGGTTTCCCCCTGTTTCCAGTCTTTATGCTAAGCTAAGCTAATCAACTCCATATAGTAGTTTGTACAGACATGACATTCCAACTATTCCTTTAAGGCTACTTTCACAAGAATGTGTTGACCACATATGGAAGAATTCTGGGGATGTTTCTGTTTGTGCACGAGCAGGCACATGAGGAACAGGTGAGATTTATTACTGGTCAATGCATAAAGGTGTGCAGCCTGGATCTGTCGATGCTGAACGACAGCGAGCGTGTCCCTGCTGTGAGTGTCGTAGAGTCTGAATGATAAGAAAGACAGGGTGCTGCTCCTGTGCTGTATCAGAGTGCAGAGGAGCACGGTGCAAACCTCTGTAACTGAAGGTGTGGATTTGCTGCTCATGAGTTTGAACTGTTTTCGAGGTGAAAATGAGCAAGTTTATGAGCATGGAACTCTTCTGCCAAACCTCTAACCCAGCTGCTGCATTAAGGATCACACCCTTTCTTCTCACACACACACACACACACACACACACACACACACACACACACACACACACACACACACACACACACAC
>JBBMJY010000008.1:19233488-19247425 GCA_037833715.1 Toxotes lorentzi | reverse complement strand
ACACACACACACACACACACACACACACACACACACACACACACACACACACACACACACACACACACACAGAAAGAATCAGACCATCTCACTCCTTGATAGCAGCTCAGATCAGAGCCTCGTCGTCAGGATTAGGAACGGCGACTTCATCTCCCTTCACAGCAGGATGTCCAGCTACATCCATTAAAAATAGCAACAGAAAAATGTTGACGAAGTGTAGATGAAATGGATTCAGCTGAACAGTCTGGTGTAAGGCTTCAGACGCAGCTGAAGACCAGCTGAAAGCTACAAACACAGAACAAACCGCACACAGAGGACGGAGCAGAAACCTCCTGATGCATCTGTCACGTGTTATTTTACTAAAACAAACATGGACGACAACCAGCTGCTTCTACGGTTTAGAGTCCACTGAGGGACCTGGATCTGAGGGGGCGAAGCTAAATTCAGGTAAAGCTGTTTGTTTACCTGTACGTCTCCCACAGAAACACACACCATGCGTTTTCCCTCTCTCTTTGTTTTCTTGAACTCTTCAAGGTGTCAACCCGACTTTTTCAGCATCACTCCTTCACTCGTACCATGGGGACCACGAAAAAAACCTTTACTGTAGCTTGAACTCGACAAATGGGGCAAAGCGAGTGCAGGAGCTTGGTCCCTTTGTTGCCTCTGAACCAGCAGACTCAGTGTTTACTTCCTGCTCTGTCACTGATCTCTTTGTCGTCCTGTCATGTGCATTAAAAAGAAATCTGTTTTCATGATGTACTTTCATGGCCATCAGGCCTCCCTGGGAGTCAGCAACACCTTTAAACAGGAGTCACCCACACAACAGGCAGAATCTCTGTGGCTACAGCTCATCCAGAAGACTCCGTCCAAGTCTAAATCCATAAATGGGAGTATGTAGTTTGTGTGTGAGACCCCACAAGCTTCGATATGTTTTCAATGAATTCCCAGTCTCTCCAACAAACCTGTGTCTTTGTGTCTTCATAGACTCAATACCAACAAAGGGGAGCTGCATCTGAGAATTTTCAGAACTTTCTGGAAAACAATTTGACAACTGCACCCCTTCACAAAGTGACAGCTCAGCGTGTGGAGGTGTGAACGTAGGTGGGCTTTTCATTCTTCACACAACCGAGTGCAACACTATGTTTGTCTGTGTGCAGAGGAGGCGTGACTGCACACAAAGTCAATGGAAAAACATGACTAGACAAACGCACACAAAGTCGCATGAACTGATGCAAAGACTGAACATGACTCAACTTGTGTGTGTCCCGGGGCTTCATGACAAAAAAAAACACTCTCACAGTTTGTGTTACCTTACCTCTGATGTGGGTACAGCTGGTACGTTTGGGCGACTGTGTGCTGCCAGTGAAGAGCAGTGTGAAGAGTCCTGAGGAAGGAAATACAGATTAGAGGAGAGTCTGAAAAGATTAACAAAGCTCAGTGTGGTAAAAATACATACAGACCCATGAGTCTATTCTAACTCATGTCACACACCGTTCCTCCAATCCTTTAATGTTCTAACTGAACATAAACATTCTCTCTCCTAATACAGGTGAGATGGAGACTTGAAGTAAGTTTTCACATCCAGGTTATTTATATACATCTCAGCATATCTGTACAGAGTTAAGATGTGTGCACATACAAAATCAACACACACACACACACACACACACACACACACACACACACACACACACACACACACACACACAGTTTTCGCCTGACAAAAAGAGAATACAGTGCACATTTGAAATGCCTGCAGGAGCAGGGTAGAAGTGCCTATTATGAAGCATTATGGACAATTTAAAGTCATTATGAGCACTCCTCAGTGTAAATGGGTATCATTGTGTGAAATGCTCTGGCATCTAACAGACCTGTCCAACTGTCAGAAATAAGTAGAGAGGAGAGGAGGCGAGAGAGAGAGAGAGGGAGAGAGGGGGGGGAGAGAGAGAGAGAGAGAGAGAGAGAGAGAGAGAGAGAAACGATGAAAAACCGAGGGAAAGAAGGAGACGGAGGAAAAGAGATTTAAAAGCTGTGTTATTATCGTCTAAAGGCGCCTGGGATGGGTTATTGTCTAACTGATCGATCTGAGAGAAGAGTTGGGCTGAGGTCACTCTCTCTCTGTCTCCATCACTACTAAACGCCTGACCCCTAAAACCAGGTCTGAACCATCAAACTGCCATTTAAAGTTGTGGGGTTGTACACGTTAGAGCTCCAAACACCACAACAGACTGCAAACAGGAGACTCTACGACTCAATGTGTCATGAGGGTGTATGAAGCTGTAGATTAACACGGCCCCAGCAGCTTCCTGTGTTATATCTGTTTCTATCTCCACTCGCTGGTTGATCATGCTAAGAAACGCTCGCTCCATCGTTCGGACTGCTGTCAGCCTGTGTGGATGCAGCACGACTTTAACATCAGAGAGCGATGGAGACGTCATCCAGCAGCCGCCCTCCATCAAAGCTGGGGGATTTCTGTCTTTCTCTGGTTTAAACCACAGTAAACTGAAAACCTCTGTGTTGGTCGCACAAAATAAGACGAGAAGACGCCACCTCAGGATGTGATGGACATTTTTCTGTTATTCTAAAGTTTTACATTCAATCAAATAACCAAAAATATTAGCGGCAGATGAACTGTTAATGGAACGGGACAGGTGGGAAGGAGAATGACAGGAAAGTGAACCTCTGTCTAAAGGAAGAAGATTTTCTTTTATGCCCAAAATGACTTTACATCTGCAGTCGACTGCTGTTGGTTTGCTGTGATTTAACCAGTCACTTCCAGTCTCTTTTAAACCTGGAACATTTCCCCGATGATCAAAGTTACTGTTCAAGAGAATCAGAAAGTGTGTTCTGATCCGTTATTTGGTCTGATTGATTCGTTTGGTTGACTTTAAAGAGAAGTTCAAACCGAATACGAGAAGAAACTCCTCTCTGAATTAACAAGATAAATCATTCATGACTAATGTCCCAACAACGTAGTGTGAAAAGAATTTCTTCTTCTTCTGTGTGTGTGTGTGTGTGTGTGTGTGTGTAGGCTGAAACCCAGAAGAGTTGGCCACTGGCCTACATCTGATGAATCTCCACAGTGAAAACATAATATTTACTGTTAATGAGGCTGGTTTCCAGAGAAAGAGCATAAAGTTTTACTCTGTCTCCTCTCAGGGTCCCCAGATGCCTCAGTGTCTTCAGCTCAGCCCGTTTGGGTTTGATTATAAGAATCCCAGAGAAGCGAGGACCTCAGCTGGGAGGCAAACAAGCTCCTGATTACTGTTACATACATTTTTACACACACACACACACACACACACACACACACACACACACACACACACACACACACACACACACACACACACAAAATGAACCTAAAGATTTATGCCGCCCTGAGAAGGCAGGAAAACACCATCACTCACATAAAAAACTGTGTAAGGTTTAAATTGGTTGAACCTTCACTGTCCCTGAAAATAAAAGACCTGAATAAAATATTGTGCATTTGCTCCCCAGTCATTTACACCTAAACTACTTCACCAGCTGGTTTGTGTGTTTCACTGTCATTACTGTGTGTGGACTGATCAGGATCAATACAGATAAATGATTTTTTTAAAAAGTGAGTCTCTCCTCCTCTCTCCGTCTTTCACACACTCTGACTAATCAATCTCCTCTGTGTTAGAGAAGCTGGACCTCAGGGAGAGTCAGGTGGTTCGAGGTGTTAAATAGCAGGCGAGGCTGGAGAACAAGAACACGAGGGAATCTGATTCCTGAGGCACGAAATCTGCCTGCAGAGAATGTCCAGACCTTTTCCTGGCAAACGAGCTGCTTCCTGAAATCCACTGCAGATTTTTACATGCTGTCGTTTGTCCATAACAGTCTGTGGGTTTTTGTGGCAGCACAACAAAACTGCGATGTTTTAAGATTTTACTTCACAGTTTATACAGTTTACATCTCACACACATCTCACACACTCTTTCAGACGAATCTCTTAGTGTCTACGTAGATATTAATGGTTGGAGGATATTTTTTTACTTTGATCCAAGTCCTCAGTTTGACCTCAGACTAGCCTCCCCATTGGCTGAGTTTATACGCTTGATGTTTGCTACACATCAGTAAATGTGTTTGGAGATATGCAGATGTGAGCAACGTTTTCTGATCAGATCAAATGATTAGATCAAATCAAAAAAAGTGTGTAAAAAGTGGAAATGTCCTTTAATGTTACCGTTTCCTCTTCCTCCTGTAAGAAATTCAGCAGCTGTCTGATGTTGTGACACCTGCTTCCACCTGTGCTCAGAGGACCTCCTCTGCCGTGTTGCTCCACACACACCTGATCATTTAGCTGTACAGCTCTGTTCAAAGCAGCAGCAATTAACACCCATCTGACAGGCAAGTTAATGAGGCAGGCGCTTCTTCTTCTATTGTGGTATTTTGAGGTAAATAAGGTGGAGGGGAGGAAGAGTCCAACATCTGAAGTGAAAATGTCACCTGCTATGTGTGACTGAACAATTACCTACAAGGTCTATTATCAGAGGAGAGGAATTAACCAACTTTATCTGCAGCCCTCCTGTGGACGTCAGCGTGGCTGCAGCCCCGAGCCACAAACCATGAATATGGGAATTAGAACAGAAGCCTCAATGACCAAAGGACTGTGCAGCACAAAAACTAAAAGCTGTAAAATACCATGGAGAACAGAGAGCAGCTCGTTCAGACACGCTCTTTATCTGTTTCCAGCAACCTTTACCATCTCTGTCACACAGAAACTTAGTTCAGTTTCTGCCTCATTCGACCCGGTTGTTTTCCTCAGAAACTCAGCAGATGTTAACGACTGTTTAAAAACTGTTCCACTGACCACCTGCATCATTTCAACGTTTCTTTGTTAAAAACGTAAACACGAGCAGGTATTTAGTAACTGTGGCAACTGACTCTTTCTCCATTTCCCCTATAATTAGTGCCTAATTGCACTGGCCTTCCTCGGACACATCCTTGTAATTAACGACTAAATACCAGATAATTTTCAGGAGATTATGAGGAAAGTTCCCCCTTTTTCCTGTTTTCATTCTGTCCCTCCACACACACACACGCACGCACACACGCACACACACGCTGTGTCCTTGAACGCTGAAAGCTAGAAATAGACCAATCAAATCAGACACCAGGATGCCTGGAGGTAGGAGAATGGAAAGTCGCCTAAATTTAAACTTCCTCCTCCTGAACCGCCCGGTAGAAGAACGCCGGTTCACCTGGAAACGATATATAGGAGAGAAATAAGTAGATCCAGTCATTCAGTGTGCAGGAGACCGACCCCTGTATCTGAAAATGGGATCAAATTCGAACCAACTTTGTGTCCATCAGCTTCACCTTGAAGCTTGTCCTCTTCTTCATGAAGTCAGATAAACGTGGACTCGGAGCAGGAACACATTAAGAACCTGGATTACATGGATACAGTACATAGCTTCTGCTCACTCCTTATCCCACTGCCAACTCATGCATATGTGTGATCAGACTGACCACAGTTAGTCAGTCCCTGGTCTAACTACAGGCCAAATGTTTTATGTCTCTGGTTTCAGTTTGGAAACTGAAATAACGTAATGTCTATTTAATACGAGACAATCAATGCAGCAGCATCTCCTTCGGCAGAACACATCAAGCTAGAATGAGAAGAGGAGCTGGGCTCCTAAATATCAGAGGGCAGAGACTGTAGCAGCTGCTCTGAGTCATTCCCTGTCAATATGCATCCTACAGTTTAAGGTTCTGGCTGGCTCCATTTGATCCACCTGTTTTTCTGCCCTTTTTTCAGCTTGTGCATAAACAAACCTGAGCAGAGACACGAGCACAAAGTGAAACAGGCTGATGAATTAACGCTGACGTACGTGAGCACGAAGAGAGGAAACATCAGGAAACTGAACCTTCCTCACATGAACTCATCAAACTAACAGAACAGTGAGATTTCATCATGTTCTCCATCGTCTGAGCTTCAACTGCAGCTCATCTTCTTCTGTGGTTTAACGGCAGCGACATGAGATCGACAGACAGCGTCTACTGTTTTAATCTCTTCACACTTCTTCTTTCCTCCTCTACTCTTCTTCTCTGTTGCTCTCTGTGCTAAATCCATATCATATCACTCTGATTCAATCTTAGCGTTGCCCTGTTAGCTGAGCTCTTGCTCAGCATCAGTCTCAGGGTGATGGTGTACACAGCACTGAAACAATATTTAAATCCAAGATGAGCCCAAACACTTCTGTGAAGAGGAACCAGATCGAGCAGCTGTGCTCTGAGCTCAGCACCGTCGCTGTTCTGCCATTTTTGTTTCGTCAACATAAATGTGAATGAGTTCAGAATAAAAGAGGATGAAAGTCATCGTTCCACCTTTAGGAGCCATGTTCTTGTTGCCTAAACCAGGACTTAGGATGTGAACCCGTTACCAGCATCAATTTCAGTTAAGTTAAAATGTCCTTACATCTATAAACAACTAGTAATTATATGTAGTTTACTTCCTGCTCTGCTGGGCCCCGCACCTGTTTCTACAGGTCAAAGTTCATGTCGTAGTTGACGGTTGGTGCCGCTCAGCCTGTTGTGTGGTGGTTACACTCACACAACACTCACGTGTGGTTTCCACTGAGGTGAACGGGGCTCGGTGTTTTCTGACTGAGCTGTTCAGTAAAACAAACAGAGGTTGTGTTAATTTTATTAACAGACACGACTGCAGACGTATTGCACCTGTTGACTCACTGTCACTAAACTCTGTAATTAGCTGATGTATTTGCTTTGACAGACAAATTAGTGTGTTGTGTGTGTTGACAGACTTGTGTTTTGTTCGTGTTGACAGAGTACTGTCCACACGTCACTGTGGCTCCCAGCATGCTCTCTGCTTCACACTGAAACTGATTGCGGGCTGTCAGCTCTGCTTGAGTCTGTTTCCCTTCATCTCTCCCTCCCTCCCTCCCTCTCTCTCCCCCCTTCTCTCGCTCACCGAGCTGTCAAATCCACTAATGTCTCTTTCTCTGACAGCGCCGCCCCTCTTCTCATTCACTCTCTCTGTCCCTCCCTGTCTCACATTCACGTCCAATAAACCTCCTCTTCATCAGCCCAACAATCAATAAAATCAGTCAGTCCGGACAAATTAATTTGTTGGTAAATGGTGTGCAGCCTGGGGGCTCAGACTCTCCGATGAGCAGATTATCGCTCCCGTTCTGCTTTTCCTGGGACTGGGAGGCTTCGCCGTGGATTCCCCTGTGACTGCCAGGTCTCTCTGGAGTTTGTGACATTCAAAGTTCAGTAGCACAAACGGATCAGATAAATATTCAGTACTCCAGGAGCTGCTCATTATAAATGCCGCACTGCTTCTGTCTCAGAACAGCAGATGATGATTAAATGGCCACTCATTGACCTGACACGGTCATCAATCACCAAACGAGACACGTGTAGAAACACAGCACTGGTGACATGGGGCTTATGAGGAGCGTTAGCGTGTCCTCTAACATGTTTACTCTCACTTTCTGAGGCCTTCCGATGTTTTCCTGGGATTTCAGGTTTCTCAGTGACCAGTGACCAGCTGTTCATGAGATAGGACACAACTTAATTAGAATGAACTTAATTAATCCCGAATGAACTGCTGGCTCCAGAAGTGTGTGTATAAAGTGAGTGACCTGATGACATCTGTGGGGATTTGATAATAAATTATCGTCAGACCAGATCTGTGGATTTTATGGGTGTCACTGGTCCTGATACCAGACCCTGAGGCCCCTCTAGAGGAAACAGAATACTGAATGAAGCCGGGTTTCTTCTCTGTTCCCTCTCTTTTTTCTGTCATTGTTTCACGTCCTCCTTGTTTTTGTCATCAGATGCTAAAAGTTCCTTAATAGATGCTGAAACTGAACTGAAGCTACTTTTCCTTTCGTTTTTCACACAGAGTCAAATCCATGTGCATTTATTTGGTATTTCATTGGTATGGATGGTGGTGGCAACGAGGTCATGATGCCGCAGTGATGTGTTGTGGCGTTGTGCGTTTGGCTGCCATGGTAGTTTACATCACCGGCCGGGCTCTAATCCAGAACCACAAAACACTGCACCCTCTGTTACTGCTGATGTGTACTCACACACATACATATACGGACACACACACCCACACACACAAATAGCAGTACACACTCAGAGCATGCACTAATTGCGAGTGACGCACACACAAACATTCTCCCGTTGCAGTGGAGTGGTGATGTTGACTTGTGTGGCCAGAGTTATAAATGTCACAGTTTCTCCTTGTTTCACCTTCTATGTCTGCAGCAGCACAGCAGAGTATTAAAGGCAGGAAAATACACAACAACAGACTGAGAGGGTCAGAGAAAACTGTTTCTAACCTCCTCCACACCATGTGAGGTCGACCAGGGTCCAGCCATGATGGCTGAGAGTAAAGTCTGTCCCTGCACCACAAGTATAAATCATCTAAAAGTGCTACGTGGAAGGAGAATGGACTCGCTTTAGACGATTTTCCTTCTTCAGGTCTGACTCCGGAGCTGGACGAAAGTTAGAACTGAAGCCTTTTGGATGGGAGGTCATGGCCCTTACACACAACTATAAATTCAGCTTAACGGCCACACATGAAATAGCCTGCACAAGCATCACTCTGCCTCTCGCCTCCAGAGGTGAACCGGACTAAGAGTCTGCAGCCGTGCCAGCAGCTCTGTGAGCCTGTACTCAGACACAGCAGAGCTTTGAGCGTCATTATGCTAACATGCTCACCATAACAACACATACACACCAATGTTTTGGAGATTGTGTAACGTTTACCAGTTCAGTTAGCATAGTAACAACTGCTAATTAGCACCAAATTAAAAAGCACTGCTTTTTAATTCTGCAGGGCTGAACGATTTATCGTTTTCTGATCAGACAACACGATCACGTGATCGCCAAAGCTGCGGTTTTTTTTGCAGTGCTCCTGACTGACCCAGGATCTGCTGTGTCAACTGTTTTACACATACATGCTGTCTCCCTACCTGCCGAGCTCACCAATCAGAAGCAGCATGCTGCTCGTGGAGAGGTGACGCTAACCAATCAGATAACCCGCTCCACCTGCTCCTTCATTAGTGAAACGGCTTCAGCTGGACCAGAAGAGGAGTGACGGGATTTAATCCCCAAGAAAAACAGCACGTCGGTCATTTGGGAGTATTTCGGGTTTGAGGCTGCAGAGGTGCTCCACAAACAGGTACTGTGCAAAACCTGTCGCGCTAAAGTTACAACATCCGGCGGAAACACAACCAATTCATACCGGAACCTGAGAAATCACCACAGGTATCTGCACGAGGAAGAAGTTCAGGTGAAAAGTCTCGAGAAAATAGAAAAATAACTGATCAAAGACTTTATAGAATGTACATGAATGTTTGTTAAATCCATTTGAAATCAGTTCTTAACTTTAGTTTTCATTCTTGCGTTAGAGTAATGGCGTTTAATGTTTTAATGGTATGATGTGATTTTCTGTCATGTCTGTAAATGTTTCTGTACATTGTGAATATTACACTGAAGCTTGATTAGAAGTAAATCGTGAATCAAATCGAAATCACAATATCTGCCAGAAAAATCGCAGTTAGATCTTTTCCTAAAATCGTTCAGCCCTAGTAAATGCCCTTGAGCAAGAAACTGAAATCCTGCTGGTGGCTGTTATGGAGCCGTCTCTGACCTCCGACCCCCATGTGGAGAGGGGCCAGAGGCCGGAGAGTGTCTGCTTCAAGGATTAATGGAGTGTCACTGAGGGTGAAGGTTGACCGTTCCCGTGACGGGCAGAGCTCAATACAATGCAGTGGCTGGAGTCAATAAGCTCAACTGAGCCTAATGAGACATTTTGATCAGATTCTTCATGTCTGAATAAATACTGCACATAAATAAACAAATGCTGTCATTGGACATAGAGCTGGGTTTTGTACAGGGTTGTATTTTTGGTGTTCTACACCTATAACGACACTGAGAAGCCTGAAGTGCAGAGGAAAATGAAACAGCTCAGAGCACTTCAGTCCCATGGTGATACAGTACTGCGACCTACATACAGTCTCAATCCATGTCACCAGCTCGCATGTGGGTTTTCACTGTGCGTCCTTACACATGTCCCTTATGTGAGCTTGATTTGCATAAACACAAAAGTACAGAGAGAAGCTCTGACTTTCCACCTGACGTCCTCCAGCGAGTCCCTCTGTTCACATTCATTCTGAATGAGACACTTTTCTAACTGCTCATCATCTTGTTTACATATTCAGGTTACCCTGCTACTGACTGTCCTGCATTTTTTCATTTGGGACTGAGGGAGTGGAGATGAACAGACACACAGACAGAGAATAGATGAAGTCCCTGACCTGCCTCTGGTTGGACAGTTGGCTGTTGGACATGGACAATGCAAAAAAAAAAAACTTGATGTGACGATGAAAGTTCATTCTGTAATTAAATTCAAAAAAATCATTTTCCTTTTAACATCTTTTAACTTTTAATGTTTTTCACTGAATTATGACACAGTACTATAAAATCATATTTAAAAAGGAAATACATTTATTCCAATGCACTTTACATTTCACATTATCTCTTTGTCTGGTTTGTTTTTAATTAAGCGTTTGAGTCTTTCATCCTTTTCAGCTCCACTTTTCAGAAACCACCATTTTTGAAAGGTTCTTAACTAATAACTAGATTCTTACAATAAGTCTGACACTTTGTCTTTTAGCTGTAACTTTATTAACATTTGTAACTGCAGCACTGTAGTTGAGCAGCTCTACGACACCAGCTGAGTGGATTTTAACAACCTGGCAACCCAAAAGTCGTTCTTATAAATGGTTCATAAATCATCTATAAAGAATTTGTAAATGATTTAGTAGCCATTAAAAACAGGAAGCCTGGAGTGTGCCACCAGAATAATTATAGATTTTTACAGTGTTAAACTATGAAGCATATAGCATAGTACATATTTAAAAGTACTTCATTCAAATTAAATTGTGCATTATTAAACGAAAAAGAAAAAGAAAGAAAAAGAAAAAAAAAACATTAAATTTTAAATTCTTTCCTTGCTGTTTTTAAAAGATGAATTTATAACTAAACTGCAAAATGGAAAAAACATACATTTTTGTTTTTTCCATTTACTGATGTATCCTCTGACTTTGTATGTACACTTTCATTTCTGATAGTTTTTATCCGGTTTTAATTAAAAGTTGTGTTAACAGTGTGTCATTAAAACATTAACTGAACCAAAAAGTTTTTTTTAAATAACATATTTAAATAATTACCTTTTTCACTGAGTTTGATAATACATTATTTAATTGCAAGTTTAATTAATCAAGATATAATAGTGTTTAAATCAATCAATTCATTAATTTATAATTAAACACAGTAAAAGTCTATCATTATTCTGATCGTAGGCTCTGAGCTCCACATGTTAAAGTCATTAGTTACAACTTAATCTTTTATTAAGCCTCCCATCACACGTCAGTACTGTAATTATCTTAGAGTGTCTGACTAATGCAAATGTCAAGATACTGCATGTCCATGTAAACATGGTCAATGAGTGACCACCGTGTGAGTGATGAGTCAGCGAAGCCATCTGCCGTCAGGGGACGGAAGACGGAAAAGGACAAAGAGGACGTGAAGACAGAAGAGACGGGAGGAAAGACGGCGTCAGATATCAGTCACCAAGCTGCTAATTTCCAGCTTCCTCTGATCAGTGACCCCAATAGAGTACATGCATAAGCAAGCGCTCACACACTTCAACACACACACGCAGCACACAGACACACACACACCAGTCAAATGAACTGTTTCATGTATTTTGTTTTCCTGTGTGTAGTGAGGGGTGATGGCATCAGTGGTGGTTCAACTGTATCAGCTCCCCGTGTTACAACCCACGTACTGTCACCAGCGATGCTCCCTGTAGGCTGACACAACACAAAACACACACATAAAGAAACTGTCAGTACATAACCGCCGCATCAAAGCCTCAGCAGTCACGTTTCTGTCCACAGCAGCTGCCGTTTCATACACATACTGTATCTTCACCTGAGCACACGCATGTAAGCTTAGCAGTACTGTGTGTATCAGAGTGATCTCAGGAAGGTTTTACTAGTTTCAAACATCTGACAAACACATTCACTGCTGATGAACAGAGCAAAGCCCATTTCAGACTGCATTCGTGTCAGATACAGCCACAACTACCCTCCGTAAGGGAAAACTCTGGTCCACCTGTAACTTAAATCCTGTCTGGAGCAGCCTCCTTGTGTTTTAAAATGAGTTTTCATCAGTATCAGTATCTCTGATGTTCATCGTAAATAAACGTCCATGAACCTGCTCAGAAATCACAGAAAATAAGACGCTCCTTATATCTGCAGAGGCTGCCTGAGAATCATCACATTTTTATATCTGAACAAATATAAGCTAAAAATAGATAAATAAATAAAACAGGCCTGACCTGGCATGTTGGTGTTAGCATGTTTCCATAAATCTCACACTGAGCTGATGAAAAGTAGTGGGACACTGGTTACCCTGCCTCAGTGTGTGAGTTCAGTGTGTTTCACGTCTGTGTGTTCAGATCCAAGTTAGGACTGAGGAGGTTTTTGACCCTAACGCACCTCACACAGCAGGTGGTCTCTGTTTTAGAACCACTGAACTCTCTGATGTTCATTTTGTAATGAGGGGTTTATGCTCTCTGTGGATGGACTGTTGTTCCTGACAGTCTGATCACGCCCTGCACTGACACGTCCGTCACCTGATGAGGAGCTGCTCTCCTGATGTCCTTTAACTGAACATCACGTGGTCACATGTTCTGTGGACCACAGTCTCTGACCACAGATCTGAACGCAGATGTCCCTTTACTCACTGCTCCTGTTCAAACACTCAGCAGTTGAACAGCATCTGTGTTCGTTATGTTTCTCCACTCATTTATGTTTCTCTCATAGTGTTTTTCCTTTAACTTATCACCATCTGTGTTCAAAAGATAAAAGTTGTTCTTCCAGCTATGAAGCAGTAACAAACAGTAACATACCAAGGGCATGTGGGCAGTAGTGGACTAGAGGTTAGAGAGGTCAGCTGGTGACGGGGGAGGTCACCAGTTTGATCGGCAAGATAAATCCGGGTGGGTAAAGTGAAAGAGCATCACTTCCCTTGGGGTTTAAGGGTCTACGCAAACCCCCAAAGTCCTCAAGGGTCCTAACCCCCAAGGGAGGTGCTGCTCTTTCACTGTCCATATCCAGAGTTATCCTGTCGATCAAACCTGTGACCTCCATGTCACAAGCCCGCTTGTCTAACCTTTAAGTCACCACTGCCCTCTCACTCCCGTGATGTTACCGTCTTTCTTACTGCACTGTGGTTCTTCTGGGAAGTATCTCCACATAACAGAAATAATCCTACTGCAGCAGGTACAGAACAGTCACCCAAGACTGAGAGCATTAAGACCACAGTCCTCACACAGGATCGACTGCACAACTCACAGTGGCATAATGTGGATCTGTGAGAGCTAAGAAACCCACTCAGATTCAGTGGGTTTGTGGTTTGGAACGTACAGAGGAGATGTGCTATAATGTTAGAGACTTCCCTCACCACGTCCCAGAGGGGGAGCTCAGACACCCTGTGTTACTCTGCATCGAGATACTTCTGTCCCACAAGCGGCCGGACTGAAATATGGTGCAGAAGATGAAGCAGGTGAAGGTAGGGGCCTCACCATGCTGATCCCACTCTTCCAAAACTGGCACATTTTTAGCTTTTGCTTTTAGTATTAACATGGAAACATGGACTCCCACTCTCTGACCTGCTGCTGTGCAGTTATTAGAGAGAAACACACTCTAGACACCAGCATACGACTTGCATCTGCATATTACAAGAAAAAACAGCAAAATCAGCAAGCCTCGAGTGGAGGCAGCAAAAACACACACACACACACACACACACACACACACACACACACACACACACACACACACACACACACACACACA
>JBBMJY010000008.1:19209194-19233388 GCA_037833715.1 Toxotes lorentzi | reverse complement strand
ACACACACACACACACACACACACACACACACACACACACACACACACACACACACACACACACACAGCTAATTCAGCAGCTCTGCCCTTGTGCTTCTCTCATCGGTGTGAAATAGAGGATGAGGTCAAGGGAGACAAATCCACACAGAAAAGAGTGGGAGAGTAAAAGAGGGGATGTTAAAAAAAAAAAAAAGAAAGAAAACGTGGGGAGGCTGCCAAAGGTAGAGAGCCGGCTGTCGAACAACAGACGAAAATTTCAAAAGGTGTGTGAGAGGATGATGGAGGGGGAGGAGGAAATGGAAGGAGGTCGACATTAGTCATTCTGTCGCTGTTAATTTGACTGCAATTACATGGCTTTTGGCCTCTTTAGCACTCCCATAGATAGACATCAGGCCTATCCATCAAACGGTTTGTCCAAAGGCCTGGAGTGAGTGTGGAAGAGAGGGAGAACCAGAGCGAAAGAAACTGTAAATAAGACAGGAAAGAAAAAGGAGAAAGGATCAGTGGAGAACTTTAACCAGGTACGTTTAAGATGGTAATATAATTATATAGGTTCATATAAAATAAGCTTAAATGGTTATTCAGTTATTCAATTTGTTGATTTGTTAATTATCAAAAACTTAATCAGTGACTGTTTTGATAACAGTGGCTAACGATTAAATACATAAAAAAAACACATTCTGTTGACATTAGAGTTACACACCATTTATTACAGGTTTATATTCTGATTATAAATACTGAAAAAGTATTACTGATTAATTATTACTGATTAATCCAAAATGAAAAAGTTTCCGTCAGTCGGAAATTTGCTTCTGCTTTAACATTAATGCATGAGAAGTGAAATCATTTGTTATCCATATTTGATTTACTATATAAACTCACAGGGACTACTTTTACTTCAGTAACATTCTGGATGCAATGCAGGACTTGGAACCTTTACTGAAGATCTAAATATTTCCTTGGCCACAGAATCGTGCTGTCTGACAGACAAAGACCAGAGCAGATGTTCCCCGGTGACTCTGAATGGTGAGAACAAGTTCTCACTAAGAGGTTCCACGTTTTGTCACTCTTTGGTCTGAGCTGTGTGATCTGTTTTCTGTGGTTTCATCTTCATCTCTCAGCCTCTGTCTCTACTCTCATGTCCCTCCTCTGTATTCTCTTTATCGCAGCTCTCCGCCGCCCACGGAGACTGAACAGAGACCAGCTGAGGTGAGGACGTGTCAGCTCTGATCCCTCTCTGTCACTTCAGCGTGTGATCTTATCGGAGAGCAGGGTGGGAATAGCGGCCATCTTCTTTAGCATTCAGCCTGTGATCCCGGGTTGCCGGAGCCCAGCGAGCCTGGGCTTTGAATGACTCGGATGGGAATGAGATGTCAGTGTGCGTGTGAGGGGAGCAACACCTGCCAGCATCAATCACAAGACTCCAGCTCTGAGACCAGTGGACACACACACACAAACAGTTGTGCACTGACAAAAACAACATCAATGCCCTCCATTGCTGGAAACTGCTATTTGGTGCTCGTCCAGCAAGACATCTGCACACAAATACAGTCACACACACAGACACACACACACGTACAGAATATATAAACACACACACACACACACACACACGTACAGAATATATAAACACACACACACACGTACAGAATATATAAACACACACCCACACGTACAGAATATATGAACACACACACACACACGTACAGAATATATGAACACACACACACACACGTACAGAATATATATAAACACACACACAGACGTAACATGGGTTGAATTCCACATCCTACAGCGATTGTGTGTGAAGTGGGCGAGCATCCCTCACATCAGATCCACAGTCTGGATTATAACAGAATTATTTAGACTGAACAGAAAAGAAAGAAATTCTATCAACTAAACAAGCTCTTTCTACTCAAGCTGGTCTTTCACTCACTTACATCTAAGCATATTCAGACACACGCTTATATACAATAACTATCACAATGTGTGGGCACAAGATCGATGGTAATTGATTTCTAAAGCCCACTTAACTCTAACTCTGCTGACTAGTGCAGCCAGAAAGGAACAAAGCACTTAGATGATATATGAGTCAGTGGATGAAGGGAAAGACAGCAAGAAATCAGCGTTCAGGACTGAGTCATCATTCACGTAGTTGTGTGTCCACAGCGTGTTTGAGACACACTGAGACAGACAGAAAGAGAAGGTGACAGATGACATTCAGATCACGATTCATATCAGAGTCTCAGACAGACTCTGAAAGACCTCGATAAATCCACTTTAAAGTGGACACATACAAGCTGTATCAGTGCCAGTGTTTGCATATGTAACTGCACATGTGAGAGTCAATTAACATGTCACGTCTCTGTAGCTTAACCACAGCGATGTCAGATCTGAACAGTTAGATTTTTCTAACTGTGACAAATAACTTCATCCTGCTGATGTTTCCTCATTACAAGCACCATATTTTGTCTGATCAGGATCTTTGACAGGAGAACAGGAAAATCCTGCCCCAACAGAGGTTATCATAACAGAAGCCTTTATATACAAAGCAGGTTTAGACCACACTCTTTACAGTATTAAATACAGAGATCCAACATCCCCCCACGAGCAGCACTTGGCGACGGTGGTGAGGAAAAGCTTCTGAATTGGAATTACATGAGCATATTCTCACTCCCATTTACAGTATGGGTGTCAAAACAAAGTATTTTGCCTCTTAATGAGATTGTGTTGGCTGGTTAAGGGCTATAAAGGGACAGCATTTGTTAAATACTTTGAGAGCTGTGAGACTCACTCGCCCGATACTGTGCAGTTTGGACCCAAATGCCTTTATTATTTGTGAAGAAACAGAAAACAAATAATGTCTTTTACAGTGGCGATACTGCAGCTTTCCATAGGCCTAATAAAAGCAGCACAAACACATTTAAAGCCCTGAGTCCTTGAGACACTTTCACAATAAAAGCATATAGAACATTATAATGAAAGGAAATGTTAACACCAAATGGATCCCAGATGTACATCGTGGTGCAGACATGTCTGCTCAGGAAATATTTCAGCAGTTTGTGTGCTTTTTGCTTTACACACAGATTGTACTGAATGGTTCTGCCGAGGCTGCACAGTGACCTGAATTACTTTTTTTAAAAGGTCGGTTTGCCTTAATTACAAAAACCCATATTTTCTCACACACTGCCGGTGGTGTCCAGTCATCCATCTCTGAGATCTCTGCTGTCACTCCAGTACCATGGAGGGGAACAGGATCAGTGTCCACATTACTCTGAATAGTCCACACGCCTTGTGCAGTTTTTGAATGTAACTAGTTTCTCCAAAAGAAACAGCCCCTGAAAAATCTGCTGACAGTACATTCTGTGTTTGAGGCGAATCAACCCTTTAATGTAAGGTCAAAGTGTCTTTATCCTCTGAGGACCATGAACGTCTGAACAAAATTTTCCAACTGACAGACACTGAGCTATACTGCTGATCACAACTGAACATGGCCCAGAAGAAGAAGAGATGGCTGAAAAGGAGCAAATGACCGAACGTCCTCTTTACTTGAGTTTATGGAGAACGCTAAATGATTTTTATGAGTGGAGCAACAAGTGAAGACATCAGTTCAGTACCATAGTTCCTTTTCTGACTCTACTTTCCTACGAGTGAAGATGAAGTGTGTCTCCGTCTCCGAGCTCTGAGCCTGTTTGACGTCCTAAATCCTCCGACCCGCTCACAGCTTTCATCATCCTCTATTCACAAGTTGTTCACCCGAGTGATCACCGACTGCCATTTCCTTCACAAAGAGTCGGTCACCATGAATGAACATGACTCTCAGCTGCTGGTGTGTGTCAGTGTGTGTGTGACAGAGCAGAGGGACACGGATAACGCTTGGCTCCTCCAGCCTTAAACTCAGCCAAAGTATGAGGGATCAACTTCAGCATTTCTGTGGGGAGGATTCCTGTAAGCTGTGAAAGAGCTCTGTGGGCAGGTAATCTGTGGAATAAAGAGGGGAGGGGACAAGGAGAAGAGCTGAAAAAAGGAAGGGCACAAGTAGAGGAAACAAGGAAAGGAAACAATAATGGGAGAGGAAACAGAACGGGAGGACAGAGGAAAGGAGAAAGGAAGCAAGAGTGGAAGACAACATCAGAGATATGAGCAGAGAAACCGAGAGTGGAGGAGACAAGGAAAAACAAGCAGAGGACAGAAGACAAGAGCAGAGCAGTCCAGTATTATCCAGACATAGATGACATTTCGTCTCCGTCCTACTCGCTTGGCCGCCCTCTCTCTCCTCCACTCTCGTCTCCAATCTGCTCGTTTCTGTTAGTTTGTTCTCCTAACAAGCCCTCATTTGCTGCCGCGTCCCTCGGGACAGGAGCAGGCTCATGTTTGAATAATGACAGAATAAGGATGGATAATAACCTCCAACAGACGCAGCGGTGTGTGTTTATGCATGCATGTGTGCTCAGTCGCTCTGTGTCCACCTTTCTGCTCGGTTACTTCTTCCTTATGCAGGGACAGACCAGAGTGCAGCCAGTTTGTCTGAGAATGTGTCTCGTACACGTGTGCCGCTCAGGCTCCCTGTCACATACAGATACTCCAACAAATCCATGTGGCAGAAAAACAGTAGATAGAGTTCAAATGAATTCATCCAGCATATGACAGATACTGGAAATTGATTTCAGTGCCTGTCAAAACAAACAATGCTCTTCTGCTCGAGGCTCACAGAAAGACAGCCAGAGGGGGATTGAGATGGATGGAGGATAGTGCTGAGCTCCCCGTGACTCTCTGCTCCCTCACCATCAGCTTCAACTCAGCTCTTAATGCATATAGTTCACATCCAGGCCAACACACACACACACACACACAGAAATGTATGCAAGCACACGTAGTGATAAATGAAAGCACTTGTTTATCATCCAGTTTCATGTCAGCACTCTTTGGAGTCACGCTCACATTACAGCACATCATCAGTGCTGTGACCAGATCCAGTCATCTGTGTCTAATACAGCACAGACCGGAGCGATGTGACCTCTGCAGCCTGATATATATGACTCTGTGTTCACACTGCACCACATGCTGGGAGGACACAGCCGGGAAATGCACCAGTCCAGAGGGAGAAGTGAGGACTGCCTTACCACAGTCTGAATGGGTGTTAAACTACAAACTGGTACAACTAGTACCATTAAAGGAAAATGGTGGTTTCTAATCTGAATCTGAATCTGTTCACTGGGACACTACGATCCTCCAGCAGCTGTGTGTAGCTTTTCAGCCTGTTTTTGCTGAGTGAAAGCAAAGTGGGATGACACCTGTTGTAAAACCGGCCAATCGTCTCGATACATAAAAACACCCCTGACTTCAGGGGAGAAGAAAGTCTGTGTGAAATACAACAGCAGAATAACACAACAACAACAACAACGACAACCCACCCACAGCAAGACATCACAGTAATGACAAACAATTAGAGACTGGAATTAGAATGAACATGAGCATCTGGGCCGAGTTCCTCATCACTGCAACAGCAAATATGCTTTGTAAGAAACTGAACTGTGACCAGTTTACAATTTCTCTTAATGTAACGAGGAAAAGTCACAAATATGTTGACACCGAACGTATCCGTGAAATACAGACACAGAGGCAGACCACGAGCCAAAGATCCATCCAAGTCACATTCACTCTGCAGGTGCTGAGGAACATAAGCTCGCCGGCTCGGTAGGCAGAGGTAAGACAGCGCGCTGCCCTGGCATCAGTTAGTGTTAGACATTTATGAGAACAATCTGTATGTTAACAGTTTACTTTGAGACAGTTGTTAAATATGTTGAACATTATTCTTACAGACCCATCATTCTTTCTGCCTTAACACTCGTTCTGGGGTTTAAAGATTAAATTTAAATAAATTTAAGGAAGTAGGTTTGTTAGTTTAACTCGTGGATCACCTGACCCGCAAACCTAAAAAATAAAACTGGTTTCCTGTATAGAAATGAATCATGTTTTCCTTCTGCTAGTTTGTGTTTGTTTTGTTAGCTGGTGGCACTGTAGGCAGAGCTTAATGCTTTGTTGTTTGCTAAGGTGAGAATAAGTTTTCCACACAAACTGAACACTGAATGCTTCATGAAGGAGGACTGATTGCAGGACCGTGTTAGTTTCAGCTATGTGTTCTGAATAAACTGCCCCCTGAGAGTAGGATGTGGACACAAAGCCAGTTCCAGCTGCTCGGTAGCTTCTCTTTGGCTCAGCGCTCAGAACATTTATGATGACACACACCAATTCCCACTGCAGGGCCTAATAATATATAGGGCGTGTGGTTTTATAAAAATTAGCTTGTATGTGTCGATCCGGACTTGAGTGTTTGGATCAACTGGGAATTATTGATATTCAATCTTTTCAGTCATTTTCTAAGCAAAGATTTATGTTAATAACCTGAATTTCTTTGGGCTTTGGACTGTTGATCAGAAAAAACATTTTGAGGATGAAATTAAAACAGGTTTTTTTTCATTATTTATCTATTATTTTATAGCTTGATGGTTCTGATGGAACTGATTTCAGGGTTCAAGTGAGAATCAGGTTTAGGTTAGGGTAAGAGGCTAGGGAATGCATTATGTCAATGGGGATAGTTAAATAAGTCTCTGTGTGTGTGTTTGTGTGTGTCTGTAAAAGTGTATCTAACCCGTGTTAATGTGTGTGAGCATGCATGAGTATTTTAACATCTTTATTTCAATTACAATGTGTGTTTGTGTGGTCGGGAATCCATTGTGACAGCTCATGAATAATTCTAGTCCTGTGCAGGAAGCGTGTGTTTATCTACCCTTTAGACTGCTTATTGATGTAACACACACACACACACACACACAGCTCCATTGGAATGATAATGCCACAGATAATTAAAAGTGATAGTGAATTACAAAATAGATGAGATAGTGCCGGTTTGAGTCTAATTAAAGGTTCCTTGGTCCTCTTTTACAGAAAATTAATTTGAATACACAAAGAAAAATACATTTGTGTATGTTGGTTCTTTCTGCCCTGCACACATGCACAGGGATAGACAGGCACACGCACAGGCACGCGCACACACACACAGAAATAAACAGGAATAAATGATGCACTCCTGGCAGAAAGCAGGAGTTGCACCCGTTGCAGTGTTCCTGACCCACAGCCAGAAACATTTATCAAAACAGGCTGACAAAGGAAATACACAGTGGATGCTGCTGAAGATTAACAGGGCTGTATAACTGCCGTCAATTTAAATTTACAGTCTAATGCATTAAATCACATTCCATCCATATATTATCTCAATTTATACTACGTTACCCCTTTAAAACTATTTTTATTTTTATGAATCTGGTCATTTTGTTTGTGCCTGTAACATTAGAAACCAGAGAATTCTTAAAATCACTCAAAAGAATGAATGTTTTATCAAATTAGTTGCCGATTCATTTTCCGTGGGATGATTAATAATTGTTTCAGCTGAAAGCACTATGATGTTGATTTCTGAGCTCAGGGCTTTCACTGTAAGGTTGTCACTCATTAATTAAAACTGAATGTAAATGAACAGACTATTACATTAAAAGCAAATAAAGAAACGATACACGTATTGGTTTGTGTGGTAAGTCTCAAAGACACTGGGGAGGTTTGTAAAACAATTGTGTGAAGGCACCACAAAGCACAAAGGAAAGTTTGAGACCCCTGCAGCGATGCTAAACCCTTTAACATCGACTGCCTGCTGCAAGCAACCACAGACAGCTTCCAGCAGTGTGTGTCCACACACACACACACACACGGTGACACTGTGGCAGAGGACCAGTCACTGTGAGCAATCAGAGCAGTGTAGAGAGACAGAGATGCCACATACCTGCCACTATCCATCAACATCACTGCCTCACACTCATCCACTCACATTCATGTCAACCAGAGAGAAGAGAGGGGAGGGGGGGGGGGGAGGAGGGGGGAGGTGAGGAGGGGAGGATGAGAGGAGAGGGGAGGGGAGGTGAGGAGGAGAGGAGAAGAGGGGAGGTGAGGAGGAGAGGAGAGGGGAGGTGAGGAGAGAGGGGAGATGAGGAGGAGAGGAGAGGGGAGGTGAGGAGGGGAGAGAGGGGAGGAGAGGAGAGGGGAGGAGAGGTGAAGAGGGGAGGAGGACAGGAGAGGAGAGGGGAGGTGAGGGGAGAGGAGAGGAGGAGAGGGGAGGAGAGGAGGAGAGGTGAGGAGAGAGGGGAGATGAGGAGAGGAGGAGAGGAAAGGAGAGAGGGTAGGAGAGGAGAGGAGGAGAGGAAAGGAGAGAGGGGAGGTGAGGAGAGAGGGGAGGAGAGAAGAGGAGGAGTAGAGAGCGGTTTGTGGGCTCAGGTGGACAGGGGTCAGCATGGACCCTCTGACCGGTCTCTTTCACGGGCCAGCCTTCGCTTCCTGCACACATCAGTGGATCTTGGGTGCTCGTGACCCTGACGTCGGTAGCTGTTGACCACTGCACCCCGGATGAACAGCCGATAAGACAGGCCGTTTGGATGGAGTCATCCAGCCATCACATGGCTCTTATCAAAGTCGCTCAGATCTTTAAACCTGTCCATTTTTCCTGCTTCCAACGCATCGACTCAAAGAACCGACTATTCACCTGCTGCCAAATGTATCCCGCCCCCTGACAGGTGCCACGGTAACAATATAATCAATGTTATTCACTTGTGACTGATTGGTACATTTTATATGTAATTCTCTGAAAACAGTTCTTCAAAACGTGCAGATTAAAAAAAAGAGTGAAGATATAGATATGTGGTTGTTTAAATTATTTCAAAAGTCACTTGAATAGAACCCAGAGGTTCCAGTCTCACTTTGGCTTTGTATAATGAAAATATCCTGTTGGATGCTGTTGGCATCATGCTGAAATGTAGCATCCAGTGAATTTGGAGCTTGATTCATACTAGGAATTAAAATTTAGGGCATCTCAGTCTCTGCTGCTTCAGTTTTGACAGTTCTTTGTTTAATCTGTCATTATGTAAGTTACATAATGAACTGCTGGAGTACTACTACATGTACAGATCCTGATTAGATCTTTAAAGCAAGAGGGGTAGAACAGCAACTCTCCTTCGTCTGGCTGCACTAAAATGAGATGATAAAATGATTTATGACGGCAGACATAGGTGGAGCTCTCAACATCAGATGTCCAATGAGAATCATTGTTAAACTGGCGGACCCCCCTCCTCCATCAGTTGCAGCCTTGCTACAGGATTTCCTAGCGCCCCATTCCCCCCTTCAAGAAATCTGGATCAAAATCAAAAAAATATGTCTAACTGAAGGAGAACAATTTTTGACAGGTGGCTTTTAACAAACCTGAATATGCTATGAGCCCATTATCCACCAATACCTGACAATGTGTAGGGCTGGGTATCAATTCCAATCTTGATTCGGGTAAGTGTTATTAAAACCATTTTAAAATAATGCTGTGGGGCAGAATTACCAGATTCAACAGATCCAGGCAGCAAACAGGACGCCAGAGGTGTCTATATCTGCACCAATGGACTGCTAATGGGACACTAACCTGTTGCATTATTAAAAATATGACAATAATTCATGCCCATTTGGCATTCCTTGCAAACTGCTCTGCTTTTGTCAAGCCAAGCGTATCTCTGTCCTCGTCGTTTCTGAACACAAAACGGTGCCAGATAGAAGCTTTGACCGTTTCGGGTGTTTTCAAAGCCAATGCTTGGCTAACGTTATGCTTACTGTCCATAAGTATCTGAGATGGTGTTTGTTCTAATGTAAACCTTAATGCAATGAAAATTTTCACATAAAACCCAAATTCAGCCAAATGCATCGACAACATTATGGAAACACAACAAAACAAAGCGCCATGTTTACTGTTTAATGCTGTTTAATATTCCAGTCCTTATTTTAACTCTCATAACTGACATATTGTTCACATTCGCTTCTAGTTGATTTTAGAATGAAGAACTGTGACTATGGGATGAGAAGAAGTTGAAGGGCCCCACCCTGCTCTCCCAGGAAATACCCCCACTATTGTTAAATGAAAATACATAATCCTTCCCCTTTTCTGAGCCCTCCTCTAACCCCCTCATTTTCATACTGTCCCTTGAATTTGCTGTATTCTCTAAATAAGGATATAGTTTGCTTTTGTTTTTTGTTTTTTTTTAAATCACTGCAGTACATTTATAAGACCACTGTTGTATTAAAATGTAGTTGTTGTTTTTGTGTCTTCAGGAGTATATTTCTCCCTGAAGCTCAGTTTGCAGCTGCAACACATTTTGGTTTCTGCAATTTAACAAAAACACAGAGAGAAACCTCATAAAGCCGCTCAGACGCAGCTTTATCTCCAAGTCTCTGAGGCTCATGCTCAGCATCCACAGAGAGTTCTGACCAGCGTTTGGGTTTAGAGTCCTGCTTTCATCTTCATAAAGCTCCTCTGAAACAACACTGGCCTGTATCAGACGCTTCTGGCACTTAACGGACTTTGACTCATCTTTAAGTTGAACTTTCATGCATGACCTGGTGGCATTTTGGGAAAGTAACGAGTCATCTCAACTGAACGTGGAGTGAAATTTCCCCTCCTTTAATTTTATACTGGATCACAGAGGAAAGATAAAACTCACCAGGAGAGAAACTGCAGGATCACTACACTAATAAAGTCACACAGGCCAACAGCGCCTCTCTATGGTCATCTCCAGAACTGCACCGTCTGGTCCATTTCCAGCCACTATTGAAACGAATAAAGACAGAATCTCTTTCATTCTGTGGATATACGGTGAAGGAATATATATCTGAGCCACCTGTGATGTGTATGGAATAATAAAAAACTAAGAATAAGATTGAATTTATTGTGGTTGTCACATGACGTAAGTGGTTTGCAGCCATTTTGAAAGCTGAATAATAGTTTGAGTGAAGTTTGGATCTTATAGATAAAATAACTAATCGACTGATTAAAGCAACAATCAGCCGATTAGTCAACAACAAAAATAATAATTACTTCCGGCCCTCATAATGAATACTAAAAAAAAACACTGATGCGTGTTTCAGATTCATGAAACAGCCCATGATGCCTAGAGTTTGCTGGTTAGTTATTAAAGCCAGTCACTCATTATAGAGTCCAACCTCAACAAACACGAGAATAAAGCAGCAGCTAAGAGCAGACAAAGCATCATCACCAACCAGTCACAGCTCGGATGACTTCCGGGTTCACTCAGACTGTCGCTCATGAATGAATTAATGATTAATTAATTAATTAATTACTGAGTTCGCCTGGTTTAAAACACACATTCACTGAAACAGGAGTTCATGGCGGGAAATTTAACCATCAGGAAACCGAGTAAACACAGACTGTGTCTGACTCACCTTATCTGACGTCCATTTTCCGTTTTCCCTCCCTTTCTTCTTCTTCTTCGCTTCCTGCGGACCAGGTGCGGCTCAGAGCGGTTTTATAAAGTTCCACTGCACCTGCTCATGTCCTCAGTTTTCTCTTAACTGGCGCCTTCTCTGTAAAACTCCTGAGCCGGTGTCGTTAGCAGCGCTGAAAAACGAGCTAGCTGCTGCTGTTCTAACGGAGATGACTGTGTACTGTGTACGTGAGGACGGACGGGTGACGGGTCCATTCACAGACACGGTGAGATCACGTGACCGCACCTGTCGGTTCTAAACTTTGAATCAAACGAGCCAACTTCACCTGTGTTACGCCCCGCCCCCCCGGAAATACAGTTTAATTCACGCGATGTGAAGGATGACGGCGATGATTCGAGCTAAATGCTAACATGCTAGTGATTAGCTGATCACTGCTTCTGCAGGTATCTGATAATAAACCAAGCTGTAACGTGACCTGATGATGGCGGGAAAGTTAAAGTCAGTCACCACAGTTACTACGGTTCATCCTGAGGGGAACATGAACATCTGAACCAGGTTTCATCTCAATCCGTCCGATTTATTTCAGTCTGAGCAGCACTGACTTTCAACAAGTCACTGACATTCAAAATATTGATGAGCAGACTTTATAGAGGTTTATAGAGACGAGCTGATGTAACATGCAGCCTGTTTCTGATGCATTTTATAGATATTATAATATATACTTCACACATTTTATTAACAATAACTAATAATGAGACAGCAGCTTTAATTCCATATGATACTTGATGCACCAACAGGAGACATTCAACAATAATGCATGCAAGCCGATTAATATATCCACTCCATATGCACACACTGTTCAAACAGAAATACACAATCCATAGATATTTGGAGGCTGATGTGTTTGGACAGTAGAGAACTTAAAGATTACACACTCACAGAAAACACCATCACTTCAAGCTTTTGGAAATGGAATAAAAGAGTAGAGAACAAACAATGATCATCCAAAGAAACCACAGCAACATCAAGCATTAAAGAAATGAGGGGACATTTTGTTTAAACCTTCATCATCATTTAAATGCCCAGAATTCAGTCTGATATAATTTCTGGCTTTCCCATTACAGACATGGCTTTCTTCAGAAGTGTGCCTCAAAGCTAATGTCAAATGGAAAAATACTCTTCAAACAAGGCCTTGTATCTCATGGCAGTAACATGACAGTCTGTCAGAGTGTCACAATCATACGTCTTGTACAAGGACAGAAACGTGCGCCGGCTGCTGGGAGAAGACATTTTAATGAAATGCCTGCAGAAGCCTAATGAGCACACACGGCTCTCATCAAGCTTTTACATTCACTCAGACACTGAGACACTTTTTCATGCAGGGGCCAAGACTTATCTGCAGCATGTATATACAGATAGATGTTGACTTAACTGTTGAGCCTTTAATTCAGAACTGAGGGATAATACTGTACTGTTGAGTAGGCTGCTATACTATATATCTACAGGATGAATTTCAGTTATAATAAAACATTTTTTTAAGAAAAATGATCTGCAAATATCAAAATATAGGAATATTCAAGAGCAACTGAACACCTTCTTCTGGTTTAACTTCCCAGGACACTGCAGTGAAAACCTCCACAGTGCTATTAGTGGTCAAAAACTCGGTTTGATATGTTGGGGAATATTCTTACTGGCTCTGTCCAAAGGCACCAAATCCATCTTCCAGCGCCTAATGATCACAGATTAACACCTTATATCTTACTGGTTTAATCTGGGGAGTTTGTGCTGGCCTGCCAGAGAGGGAAAGCATATTTCCCAAAACATCTACTAGATTCTCTCTGTAAACACATAAAAACCTCTGTGTGTATTTGAGTATCTTGCTCCTGTCTCTGGTTGTTCAAGCAGGAATGGTTTGTTGTCAAGGCCACATGAAGGTCACAAGTGTCAGGACAGTTACAGCATCACGTCATATGACACGGCACAACATTACACTGTATGTATGCAGTGAGTTTTCACTGAAACGGATGGAAGCAGCAGGACTGGTAGTGTGTAAGGTTAATGTTTGGCTTCTCGGGGGTAAAACTCAGCTAAGGTGCTCTGAGGGATCCTCTTCAGCATCTCTTTGGGGAAGATCCTCATGAGCTGCCATCCGATGTCCAGAGTCTCAAACACACTCCTGTTTTCATAGGCACCTGGGCACAGAAATACATGTGCATGTGGACTATCAATAAATCTACTTTACGTTGATACAGTGATGGATTTCAAAATGTTTTTCAGACTTGGTTTTCCTGAGATCCCGTTAATAGTAGTAGTAGTAGTTAGTTTCTGACCTATCAGCAGTAACTGAGTGGCTCCACTGTACCTTGGGAGATGAAGTTTTTCTCAAACTTGGTCAGGAACTCCAGATAGAGCAGATCATCAGCTGTCAGGGCCTCCTCTCCCACCACTGCCTTCATGGCCTGGACATCCTTCCCTATGGCATAACATGCATACTACACACACACACACACACACACTTAATAAATTTCCAGAGTGGGATGGAAAAGGCCAGTATATGCAGTATGAAGCAGGAGTGCTGTGTACGTACGAGCTGGTTGGAAACATCGGAGTGGTCCCTGCGAGTCATTCCCTCCCCGATGGCCGATTTCATCAGACGAGAGAGAGACGGCAACACGTTGATAGGAGGATAAATCTGTCGACATCATATCATGACACATAAACACACAGAGTCACTAGCTGCTCGCACACTTCCTGTCCTGGCACCAGAGGAAAAGAAGTGTATGAATATTTGGGTACTTAATTTCTACCAGAAGGTTCTCACAGTCAGGGGGTTGGTTTTCTGCTGCTGTTTTATCATTGTTCAGTAGAGCAACAATGCAGAGTAGCAGCCTGTCATGTGGGCTAAATTAGAAGGATCTCCATGAAACGCTTTGCTTACTTCCCTTTGGTGCTGGTGACAGTGTGACACTTGTAAAATCTAATTCAGCTCCATGCTGCTGAATTTATTAAACCATCATAATTACAGTCCTTCATGTTCCTGATGTTCACACTGACAGGAAAAAAACAGGCTTCTAATATGTGGTTTAAAAAACTAAACTCTCAGACCTGAAGAGACTAATACACACATACGAATGCTGTCCAATCAGCAAGCACAGCTGCTGGTCCACTGATAAATGAACTCTCTCTGCACAGTAAGTGCAACAAGTTCTAAGTCACCGCCAACAAGTCAGGATCAAAAAGTCCGTTTTCTCCGTCAGATTCATCAGTCAAGTTTAACTCGAGTCCACATCTCTGAACCACTGTGACCTTTGTCTTTTCAGACCTGTCTGTTGTGAAGTTGTCTGTCCACGTAGATCTGTCCCTCAGTGATGTAACCAGTCAGGTCAGGAATAGGATGAGTGATGTCTAAGAGACACAAGAACACACAGTAAAAACAGCACAACAGACATTACATTACAGCAAGTGTGTGTGACAGTGTGTGTACCGTCATTGGGCATGGTGAGGATGGGGATCTGGGTGATGGAGCCGTTACGTCCTTCTACTCTGCCAGCTCTCTCATAGATGGTGGCCAGATCTGTGTACATGTAGCCAGGGAAACCTCGCCGGCCCGGCACCTCCTCTCGGGCTGCAGACACCTGAGACACAGGCCGGACGAGTTGCACACGGGTGAGTAAATGCACAATTTATTTCCAATTTCCTGAAGTCATTTCAGAATAAATGCACTGAAATTGCTGCTGACCTCTCGGAGAGCCTCTGCATAGGAGCTCATATCAGTGAGGATGACGAGGACGTGCTTCTCACACTGATAGGCCAAATACTCTGCTGATGTCAGAGCCAAACGAGGCGTAATGATTCGCTCGATGCTGCAATAAAGGAGGTAGTTTATGTGAAAGTAACTGGGAGCCTATTCCCACCTGTTTTACAAAACATAATGCTTTATAACTCGTGATGTAAACATCTCAGAACCATGGTTAATGGCTCAATTGGAGGAAGAAACTTTTTATTTTTACAATTAAGTGTGAAAATATAACTTCCACTGAAAGAAGAAAACCTTTTTCTTCAACATACAATGTCTTGGAGCTCGTGATATTTGGTAAAGGTCATACGTGGGGTCGTTGGCCAGGTTAAGGAACAAGCACACGTTGTCCATGGAACCGTTCTCCTCAAAGTCCGACTTGAAGAACCTGGCCGTCTCCATGTTGACCTGTTAGCAGAGGAAGAGGAATGTTACTTTCTGTGATGAGAAAACAAATCACTTCACTGCACGTGAGACACTGAATAATGTGTTTCGCTTCTTATTCTTTCACTGTGTGTACAGTTTGTTTTCACCGTCAGCGGGTGTGTGAGTCTGTGTGTGAATGCATTTTGTGCGTTTGTGATGGAGGCGTGCTCAGAGTAAAACGGGGCGTTAACTTCAGCTCTTTAAGCACGCTCTCAGCCTTCAAAGGGACTGAATTTACTGTGGAAAAACAATCTTAAGCTCTCACCCCCATGGCTGCAAATACTATGGCGAAGTTGTCCTCGCTGTAGTCCATCACATCCTTGGACTTCTTCACCAAACCGGCCTGGCGACAGATCTGAGCTGCGATCTGCCGAGGGAAGAGAGCAGGAAGAGGAACATGGAGAACATCGTGCACATTTCACGCTCGCTAACAACATCAAAGTCAGTTCTACATCTTCAGCCTAATTTAAACAAAAAGCTCAAGAAGTGACACAATTCATTCATCAATGCAATTAATCAAGTTTAATGGGGATTTAGCTCCGAGGATCTGAGACACAGGACGAATCAGTCATCAGTCACATTAATAAGCGTCCTTCCACACTGAAACAGCACTGTGTGTGTGTGCTTGCATGTATAAATCTATCTGTGTAAGAGAGAGTGTGTGTGTGTGTGTGGACCTCATTGTGTGGCAGCCCTGCAGCAGAGAAGATGGGTATTTTCTGCCCCCTGGCGATGCTGTTCATGCCGTCGATGGCAGATATCCCGGTCTGGATCATCTCCTCGGGGTAGATACGACACTGAGGGTTTATAGGCTGGCCTATCATATGAAAACATATTCATAGGTTTATACAGATGGAATATTCAAGCAAAATTAAAGCAAATCCCAACCCTAGAAATTCTCATGATAATGTAGATAAATGTCTTTTATTCAGGTTTAACTTAAAACTTATTCATATTTCATGAAAGCAAAGTTGTAGTGATGTGCAGTTGTCTCCACTGAGGAGGTTACGTTCTCCGTGTCTGTTTGTTTATTTATCAGCAGGATTTCAATGAAGCACTGAACCAAACTTGGTGGAGTCAAAGGAGCAGATCCAGGATTTTAGCACTTTCCTTAACATTGTTTCTCCGGATACAGTGTTTGGATCTTGAAGTCTTCATCTGTGAGTTTGTACAGTTTGGGTCAGATCCTGATACTGATCTGGATCTGGATCACTCACAGAGTTTCACTCACTATGTTTTATGAGATAAAACCATAAATCAGTAAATTGAGACAATAACTAGTAGATTTGATAATGAACCTGTTTCCACTGTATGAAGTTACTGCTCATACAAACCAAACATCTCCTGCTGCTCCACGTTCAGTAACGTCTCATCAGTCTCGTCTCAGTACATGAACACTGACAGTGGACGTACCCATGATGTCCAAGAAGTCTTCAGCCAGGACCGCTGGTCCTCTGTCGATTGGTTTACCAGATCCATTAAACACACGACCTGCAAACACACACACACACACACACAAAGGTGAATGTATGTTGAGTTTGCACCTGAATGAACTGGACTTATATATTGCGTTGTGTGTCGTACCCAACATATCCTCAGAGACAGGTGTCCTCAGGATGTCCCCTGTAAACTCACAGCTGGTCTTCTTGGCATCGATACCTGCAGTCCCCTCAAACACCTACAGAGGGCCCAGTGGAGGCACAAAGATGAGAAGGAAGGACAGAGATAAAAGGACAAATCCCACATTAAATGCTCTGTCTCTGTGGTGTCCCATCTATTCTGCTCTCTAATTTTCTTATCTTCATTTGTTCAGTTCAATGTTTGTGTACTCCACAGTTTATCTGAGTAAAACTCAGATAAACTGTGGAGTAAAGTGAGGAAGGAGACAAACGGGACAGGGACCTATCAGGGTTTGGGAGCTTATAGAAAGTATTATTTTCTTTATTGTGATTTTATTTTCTCTTCTTCAATCATATCGTTAACCTGCTCCAGGAAACGTTAGAAGATCACGACGCTGAAACTTATCGACCACGGAACAAATTTACTTGAATGCACTTAATAGTTGTTGAGACGTTTCATCCTGCTGGTGACACTAAGACACACACACACACACACACACACACACACTCACAGACACACACACGCAGTACCTGCACCACAGCTTTGGACCCCGTGACCTCCAGCACCTGCCCACTCCTCTTTGTACCATCGGGCAGGGTGAGATGGACGATCTCTGCATACCTGGGGAACTGATGGAGCACAGCAACAGTGACAGGATGTTGAGAGACGGCGTTACTCTACAGTCAGGAGTATGAGTGTATATGGTAAGAAAAGGTTTCAAAGACGTCAACATGTGTAAAAGTGTAAAGTGAGCGTAAATAAAACCTGTAATGTTGGTGGTCCAGGTGGAGAAAACACAGGTCAGAGCTGACTGAGACACATTTCACTGAATTCTGTACAAACTGGAGGCTGTGTATGAAGTGTTTTTAGCGTCTGTGATAAGAAGGAGACCTGAAAAGCTCTGCTGGTCATTTTACCTCTGTCAAGTCTTCAGTGGGATCATGGGTAACAGCTAAACATCAGTGAAGCTCTGACTTGTTATACGTCTGTGGTAAAGTGTATCTATGGATGGGAGGGGGAGAGTCCAGGTTTCTGCACCAGACTATTATTGAAGAGGTGAGTTTACTTTCAGTGATGGCTGAATGTTCTGTTTGACTTGATTTCTTGAGTTGTCTTTTATATTCACTCAGCATGTGTCCAGGTCCTGTTCAAGGTTTCTACCTGTTAAAGTGAGTTTTTCTTTGCCGCCTTCACCATGTGCTGCTCTTGGGGGGAATGTTGGGTCTCTGTAGATAATTTTATAGAGTACGGTCTGAACCCGCTCTATATGGAAAGTGCCTTCACATAACTTCTGTTATGATTCAAAATTGAATTGAATTGAAACCCAGAAATGGAACAGCTGAACACAGAGCAGGGTCGTCTGAGATCATCCTCACCTTCACCTGATCCAAAATCACCAGCGGGCCGTTGACTCCAGACACCGTCTTATAGGCTGAGAAGACAGAATACGAGAGCATGGACCCACATTTCCAGAACAATGGTCAAAACAAACAGTTTCCCTCCTGCTGTGTGAACATGAGCTGACTGGCTGATGGAGACAATCAGCTGGTGGAGCCGATTCTCCTGGTGTTTCTATTATTTTGTCCACTCATTTCCATCAGTGAGGGTATAAATGATGCAGCTCAGCATTAGAACAGTCATGATCAATGACAGGAACGTTGGATCTGACTGACACATCTCTGAAACATGAGGAGAACCACTTCAAACAGCTCTGATGTGAGTCTCCTCGTGCTTCAGGTAAAATCTGAACATGCCTGGTGGTTAGTGACCACAGATACACGCAGGGAGGAAAACGACAGGGTTTCCTCCTCAGTGTGGAGGAGCGGAGGAAAAAATTTAAATATAAAGTGGGAGAGACTCAAACTCAGGAGGAGCTCCTGACTGTGAACTCTGACCTTTTTTCCTGAAACCACGATGATTGATCAACACAGCTGTCAGTGCACACACACTCACCACATGACTGGCAGGTGGATCAGTGACTGATGATCGATGATCGATCAGGACAGAATGGAACTGTTCTCATTAATCTATCCTGACAGGATCTGCTGCAGGGCTCCTACCTCTGCTCATGGCGTTATGCAGACATAGAGGGACTCACTGAGGCGGGGCTGCGAGATATAATCCCGGCTCACGGCCATCACATGCTCCCGGGAGGCGGCGGCGGCGGCCGGAGCGGCGGCCGTCGGTCTGTTCCCGCTGACGGCCGAGGAGAACTCGCTCATGGCTCCGTTCACCATCCCTCTGAGCGCCTTCATCGCCATGTTTCCACCTGCACCAGCTGCAGCAGCGTCCGAGTCGTGACAGCCTCGGCGCATGCGCAGTAACCACACCAGCTGCGAAACATACGTTTCTTTTCCCATAAATAAATCTCTAAATCAACATATGGCCTCAACAAACGGAGAGATACAACACAAATCCTTCATATCAAACATTTATTTACTGAATGTCCCTTTACAGGAGTAAAACCACAGAAAGAGTTAGATGTTTAATAAACCAACCAGAAAAATGAATGGTCAACTCTTTTCACAGTAAATGAATAATTTAAGTCCACTGTAAACAAAACGATTTCCTGTGGGACCGCCACAGGAAATCTTTCATGAGAATAAACTGAACGTGACTTTTTCTTTCTGGGTTAGACGACCTGAGACGTGAGGTCGGGTATGTTTTGATCATTTCTGCCTTTTGATTGAAAAAAATACAGATGAAAATAATAATGAAGATAATCCTTAGTTACATAACTGTGGAAAAATTAAATGTTCACATAAAATCTAAAAGAGTCCAGAACTTTAAACATCTCAACATTTATTCTCAGGGCAGACTGAGATCAACATTTGACTGATCCGAGGTCAGTATGAACAAGGCACAGTGAGATCTGAACGGACTGAGGGTGGAGGACCAGCTCAGACTCATGAACCTCCACCTGCTTTTTGGGAGTGAAGGTGAAACCTAATTGGAGGGTGTGATGATACATAAATACACTGGTCAGTAAATGGAAAGATGTTTCTACAGGATGCGTCAGTTTTTCAGGATGCTCCCAGTGTTTAGTCAGCTCTTATTGATAGAAACACCGGAGCAGCAGTGAAGCACCACGACGACGGACAGTCGAGAGACGTTTACTCTCCGAGTCTCTGTCCTGCTTCACGTCAGTGAACCTGCCACACAGTATCAGGTCAGGGAACTCCTTCAGTGTGTATCTGATGATGAGAGGACGGACATTTTGTAAAGTGAACGTTTGAACACACAGATCAATGAGAGCAGCTGATGTGCAGCGTAAAACCAGACTGAGTTCATCAGTAAACCAATAAAAGAGTCTGATCTGTGCTGGAGTTAAACCTCAGAGTCCGGGTTCTGTCTGGAACAGACTAATAGGGGTCATATCTGTTCACTCCGTGTCTGTAGTGGTGTCTCATTTTGGGTCCGGGTCCCCCCCCTTCAGATCCATCATAGCTGTTGGACTCATTGGTCCAGCGTGGGAAGTAGTGGGGGAAGGGTGGGGGCAGAGGTCCTCTTCCTCTGTCCTCCTGCAGACGGGGGGCTGGACTCCTCAGTGGCTCGTGTGGGGAGTATCTGGACCTGCTCTCCTCTGAGCAGGGGGGTCTCCTCCACTGACTGTCAGGATGGGGGGGTGACCATTGATACGGGTGGGGAGGGGCTCCCATTAGTGGACGAAAAGGAGGTGGAGGGAGGAAGGGTGGAAGGGGGAGAAGGCCGCCGTGGGGACGGTGATGATATGCACTGTGTTTTATTCCTGGGGGAGGGAAAGATCTGCAGGAGGAGGGAAAGAGGGGGCACACTCAGACATTCTGATACACACAGAGGGTTAAACATATCACTTACAGAAAAACCGCTCTCTCCTACTCACCTGTGGCTCCAGGTGTCGCTGACGTGTGGTCTCTCCTCTCTGCTCTCAGAGTCCAATGAAGCGTAACATGGCCGATATACAGCACCGCCTCTCACCGGCTCCTGCTCTGAGTCGTCCATCCCTTCATTACTGAAAACAATCGGGAAAAAAAAATCACACAGGACAAATCAATAAAAACAATCAACAATCAATTAAAAACAACAAAACTCTGCAGGTTCGTTTATTCTTATATAAACACCGAAATCCAACAAACGCACAGACTCTTCATCATGGTCATCATGGACGCTCTGATCAGAGACGAGCATAAAGACGGAGGACATCAGTTCAGTCTTCAGGGTTTTTATATGATAAGTCCAGACTCATTTAATGTGAAGTGGTTCCGACGACTGATCCTCTCAATCAGCGCAAGAAGAAACACATTTAAAAAATCTAATCACGGAGTTGTGTTGTATCAGGGTTGTCCAGCAGAGGGCAGTACAGATCCACCAATACATACTAACGTCTGCAGTGTGGACGGCGGGACGTCTTCCTGGGACCTTTTTTGGACGTGTTTAAAAATCACAGAGGACCGGGCTTCATGTCTGTGTCTGCTGCTGATTCTTATTTATTTACCATTTACACCAGTTCCTGTAACGGTACTGACTCCTGCAACCCTTAAAACCCATCAATGTAAAAACACAGTAAAACTCTGTGAGTATTTACAGTGAACAGGTCTGAGTCTGCATCACCTCCTCTTTGGTCCACACTGCAGGTCTTCCAGATAGTTCTGTCTCTCGATGGCGTGGCCCCGGGACGAGTTGAACACTGAGAACAAAGAAGGTTAAAGACGTTTTACTTCCTTTCTCAATCGTGCAGCAACGAACTGTCGAAGGCGTCTGAAGACTCTGACATCAGTACTCACACTCTACAGCCTCTTTAGGATCCATCCCATCAACATCGATCAGATACCTGCAGATCAGAAACAGCTGTTTAACACTGTCCACAGCTCCTGCTGGACCTGACACCGTACGGTTCATACACACCTGCAGATCAGATAGCCGGTGCGGTTCAGACCGTGGGTGCAGTGGACTCCGATCAGCTTGTCTGTGATGGAACAGCCAGTTAACATGTGTATCAGTCACATTAAAGGTGGTAACAGAGCTGCTGTGCTGAAGTCTTTGTGTTGTACAGACATCAGCTAAAGCTGAGAGACACGGCCTGATGTACGGAGGCGTTCAGCCCTAACCGAGATCCCCCTGAACCAGACATCTGTCCACCCGTGAGACAGATGTCTCACGGGTGGACATGTATTCCAAACAGACAGGGAGCCAGGCCAAGGATGTTAACACTGAAAACGTGCTCCTGCATCCTCACCATTGTCTGCGTTGTCTCGTAGAAACCTGCGTACAGCTCGTTTGAAGCTCAGGATTGTGTCGTCGCTGGGAACCTCATGACCAGCTGTGAAGATCTTCACGAACAGCAGTGACTCTGGAACGTCCTGCACAAAAACACACGCCACTGAATTTAAACAGAAGCCTTTAACATGCCATCTGAGATTTGGCCGAGTGTTTCCTGTGTTCACCTGTAGTTTGTAGTAGCGTGTGGTGAAGGTCAAGTCAATGATCAAACCCAGTTCCTGATCATCTTTGCTCAAAGCGTCCAGCAGCTCCCAGGGCCCGAAGACGTCCGAACACGCAAGCTGCTGGTTCAAAGACTAAAGACAAAACACAGAGTCGTCAGTCTCACTGTTCACGTCCAAACAAGCTGCTCCGAGTCTCAGACCTCTGACCTGTTTGAGGGGAACTTTGAAGGCGATGAAACGTGTCCCGTCGAGTCTTTTCCCCACAGCTTTATAATCCAGCCACCTGAGGACAGAGTGTTACAGACACACACAGTATTTACTCTTACAGACGTAGAGGGGAGTCTGACACAGTGAGCCTGGACTGAAGCTTCAACAAGAAGAAGACTGAAACTGAAGATCTGCACTTTTCTTCACGTCAAACAGTGAACATACGAACAGGTTCTGAGCCGATCAGAGCCTGATCAATCTGATCCATCTAATCAATCTGATACATCTGATCAGCCTTCAGAGAGACACACACACGTACACTGCTGTTTTTTGTTAATGTTTACCACCATGTTCAGCTTGGTTGTGGTTGTATTGTTGTTGTTGTTGTTGTTGTTGTGGTGGTGGTTGTATTGTTGTATTGTTGTTGTTGTGGTGGTGGTGGTGTTGTTGTATTGTTGTTGTTGTGGTGGTGTTGTATTGTTGTTGTTGTTGTTGTTGTTGTTGTTGTTGTTGTTGTTGTGTGTGTGTGTGCCTCTCTCTCCGCGGTACTCACCGGTCTGGGACGCCGTTTTTCTTCTTACTGTGTCGGGACATTTTCAAAGTGTTGACCTGTCGCTGTCTTTGTCTTTGTCGGTTTTTAACAAACTATTTTAAAACCAGTAAAAAGCTGAACGCCGCCACGTGCGGCCACAGACACGGGTCACCTGCTCACAGGTGTTTATCTCTACGACGCTGCAGCGTCACGCACACGGACGACAGGTAGAGAGAGACCCCGGACTTTCACACCGTTCCCGGTTTCACGTTCACCGTCCCCACATCTTTTACTCTCTCTGTTTCGTTTTCTAAGAAATAACTGCGTCGCGTGACGATGACGTCGCGACACGTAATCTCACGCACGACTCCACCTGAGTGCCACCTGGTGGCCTCACAACAGAACACAGAGAAAAGGGAAAAAAATAGAGAGAACACTGTATTCTTTCATTTCTGCTGTATTCATTCATTCATTCATTCATTCATTCATTATTATGATTATTGTACATGGGAGAGAACAGCTCAGGATCAGTGATGGCGACGCAGCCTCCTCAGACCACGAGGAAGCAGCAGATCCTACAGGCCAGTTTGTGAGTTCCTTGTTTGAGCTTCTGGACTTTCACAGGATTTTTCTTGATACGATGATAGGACCGGTTGAGGTGTGAATATCTACACCTGAATGACAGATAAGGAAATTAGGAAATGGTCTGCTGAGAAAGGAGGATGACGATGTGGAAAGGGACTGGACAGTGTTGTTTCCCAGCACAGGGAGGAGAACTCTGTGTGACGCCAAGCGGAACAAGAGGAAACTCCATATATGGTCAGACAGGTGGGACTGAAGGTGTGCCTACATCTTTACAGCTGTGCTGGGA
>JBBMJY010000008.1:19186075-19203399 GCA_037833715.1 Toxotes lorentzi | reverse complement strand
GCCATTGAGGGCCTTATATGTAAGGAGAAGGATTTTAAAATTAATTCTGGATTTTACAGGGAGCCAATGAAGAGAAGCTAATACAGGAGTCATATGATGAACCATGAATAATATGAAGTGAACGTTAACGTTTGTCTACAGTTTCCCTGGAGTTCCCGGTGGAGTGGAGGGGCTCACTCTGGCTTTAGTAAACCTGTGAACTTCAGTGACTGTAGATTTGGTCCACCTCTGACAGTGAAGTGGCCTCAGGACAGGATCTGTAGTCCAGTATGAACAGGATCGCCTGAACTGACTGAACCTGTCGCTCCCTCAGTGCTGCTGAGGGTGAGGCAGTGTTAGGGAAGCTTTAACCACCGTGTCACAGAGGCGTTCTGTCTCACCTTCAAGCTGAGTTTCACTCTTCGCCCTCTTTCTCTTCTTCTTTTTCCCCTGAACAAAAACACAAACATTAGTCAGCTGATGAAATCGGGGCTCTCTTCAGCGATGTGAGTGTGAGACGGTCTGAGCTGGTGAGAGCAGGATGTACTCACGTAGTTGTCTCTGGCCGACCAGCCGGGGTACAGCTTCGAGTGGAGGAGCCTCTCTTGGCGAGCCAGTTCGTAGTATTTGGCCTGTTCCTCCTTGGACAGAGAATGCCACTGCGGAGAGGAGACGACGACACACTGTCAGTTAACACACACCGACACAAGCACAGGGAGGGAAGCTCACGTTCACCAACAGGTGCATATAACACACAGATCAATGATCACATTATCATATTAAATGAATACAGTCGCTGCAAAGCACACAGTGAACTGTGGGTTAGTGTTAACCACTGTTAGGACACAACACTCAGGAGTTTGAAGAATAAAACACTGAAATATCAAAACTTTATTCTCTAAATATTAAAACTCTTTGTTGTTGTTGTTTGTGTGGGAACGTTTCCTCTCAGTGCTCAGGAAAGAATAAACTTCACTGTAGAAAAATGACACTGAGCGTCTCACACTCAACAACCTGAATGAACCTTTCGGTAAAAACACACACCTGGTTACACAAACACACACACACACACAGATCCATGCACAAGTGAACACACTCACCCTCTGTCCCAGTATTTGGTTGATGGTGGCGCTCTCCTTCACTTTGCACTGAGCCACCACCTTGGGCCTCTCCTCCCTCATGTACAACATGAAGGCGTTCAGTGGCTTCTTGATGTGAGGCTTCCTCTCCTCCTCTTTCTCCTGCTGGGCGTCGGACATCAGCTTTCTACAGAAACACCGAGATGAGGAGGAGAACGCAGGACGCTCATTCAGCAAACGGCTTATTCACGGGCACAGACATTAAATGGGAACGTTTGAAGTAGAACACAGAGGGTTTCAGTCATTCTGATGCTGTTACCTGGGCTGGCTGCTGCATCCAGGCTCCTGCTTCACCCCCGTGGGGACGATGGCCGGGTGAGGAATGGACGACTGGGGGGTCGGCACCAGGCGTGGAGAGAAACTACTGGACACCAGACTGCGACATAACACACACCAAAGCCTTGATTTAATACCACAGATCATGAACCTGTCACAGTAAAAGACACTGAGAATAATATCAACACTTTTCTTTACCATTATAAATATTAATGAGATCATCAAACACTGAAGAACAAAGATGAAAATAAGCTTGTAATGTGTTCATATCTCCAGCAGCTCTGCACACGCTGCAGCTGCCGGAGGCCGATACCAGGGAAACGTTCGTCTCACTGATCCACACAGAAAACAGCCCGGACACAGCGGTGCTGTGAGCTGCTCTGAAACGCTAACGAGCTGATGTTTCGCTGGTGCAATGATCACCATCTTAGTTTAGTATGAGTTGTTAGAGGTAAAAAAAAAAAAGAACACACACTCACCTTGACAGAGCGGCAGGTGTGAAGCCCCCTGCGATGGGATACATTGGCTGTCCCTGCCTACAGACGTACAGACACACACTCAGGTGCAGCCAACAGTCGTGTCAAGGTCACAGAGGGTGTGTATTTGTGTGTATTTGCAGTTTGTGTGTTTCACTCACAGCCATCCAAGAGGGTGTGGGATCTGAGCCATGCCTCCAGGAGAGACGGGGTAGCAGGCAGCGTGAGGGGTCCTCGACACACCTGCAGCACAGACAGCCACACAGGTGAGAGATATATTTACCTGTGTCTGTGAGCTGACATCAGCTCAGAAACATTTAGCGATAGCACAGTATTGCTGGTAGAGCACAGCAAAGTAAAGTGATGTTTGTGGACAGGTGACACTGGTCTGTTTACCTGTGTCAGGAGAGAAGCCAGGTGAGGCCCTTTGAGGGGAGAAGGCCTCTGGGCTGTAGGACAGCAGTGGATGGAGGTGGGTCATGTGGGGGTGCTGCACTACTGGCACGCTGTTGGACTGGAGAGACACACAGACACACACAGACACACACACACAGCAGGTGATTACTTAAGCTGCAGTACAGTCTTCTGTCCACCAGGTGTCAGAATTCACCCTCTTTTAGTTAGTGTTTCTCCACCTTTAGCTCTTTATCGATCAGGTAAATGATTGATGTTTACATCAGTCTCATACAGAAAGGACGACATTTAACACCACTTGATTTTAATGAGGAGGTGTGCCATGACTGAAGCTGATGTCCTGAGTGTCTGACTCTATTTACAACTCACAGCAAAGTTACTGCTGATGATTAACTGTTCTGTCAAGGAAGTAAAATATTCCAGGAAGCTGAAAGTCCCAGTTTGATGGAAGTCATAACATCGCTGATAACATTCAGTTCATTTCTTCACTTCTCTCTCAGAACAGTGGTGTTTTCAAGTTAAACAACAGCCGTTAATTATCTGCATCAAAACATGGAAACTGTAGAGGAACTGGGCCTCGTCTGATGGACTGTGCAGCACAGAGCCAACTCCGCTGTCTACAGAGACCGTTCAGAGCAAATACATGAAGGAGTGATGTGAACAGGAAACACCGCTGAGGAGAGGGGACTACACAAACGTCTTGATCATGAGTTCATGTAACTGCGTCTCTAACTGGCTCTTCACACATGAGCCTGTGCAGGGCAAAGACTTCAGTACCACTGTGACAGCAGAGCGACAGACAGCGAGTCTTTAACACAACTGCCAACCTGGTTGGTTTGTGACCCTGTGCTGTGTGTATTACTTTGGTCTCCCTGAACATGCACGTTTTGTATGTCAGATACTACTAAACCTGCTGTCTGCTGCACCCTGTCCACCCAAACAGAGAGTGTGTGTGTGTGTGTCATTAACCAGGGCTTACCAGGTGTGTGGGAGTAGCAGAGTCTCTGATAGCTGATCTTCCAGGGACGTCGAGCAGAGGCCACTGAAACGGCAGGTACTGAGGAGAGAGGAGGAAGCTAAACCAGCCATACGACACACACTCATAAAGACAACAGCTCACAGTCTATTTAAAAATGTAAGTAATGCATCTTAAATGTGTAATGTTGTACAGTATCAATACAGTGTCTTATAAACATCATAAAAAAGCCAATAAATCAGCCAGTATTGGCTTTCTGCAGATACAGAACATCAGTATCTGTGTAAATGTCGGCTGATAAATGACAAATTCATTTTCCTGGTCAAAACACTTAAAAAGAACAAAGTGATCTGCACCAATAATAATAATAATAATAATACATCAACCACCAAGAATCTGACTAAACTTTTAATTATCAATATCAGAACCAGCCTCAAAAAGCTTGTATCACTCGGGTCATACTGACTGATGCATTGATTATATTTGATCAATATGAATTCTTCACCAGCCGCTGCATCGTGAATTTCATGGTCTGTCTCCACCCGTCTGCAGAAATCCCACTGATGTCCAGAGACTTGGTGAGCACATCTTTCTGCCCTATAATCAGCTGATTATTGAAGAGGAGTCAGCATCTGGTACTGAACATGTACAGTATGTGACAGCCTGTATTTTCTGAATATGCATAATGATGGCAGCCTCGCAGGAGATGCATCTTTATTATTCACGCTCAGTCGTCTTACACATTATGTTTCAGTCATACTTTAGTGTTCCTGCAGTAAAAAATGATAAAAATTCATCTGTAATCAGGATTGAATTTTCTCCCCACACGTCGCTCAGCTCTCTGATGATCGTGAAACATCCCAGTGTGCAGGATGGTGCGCTTACTGCTGAGCCACACATCTCCATCTTTGATACCAGGTGAGATAACACAGTTCAGTGCTGTTCATCTCCCACATGTTTACATTCTTTCTGCTATTCAGGCTGAAAAGACGGCGCTCACACTCAGACACACACCTCTGACACTGAGCTGAAGGTCAAATGGAATAATCAACACCACACACACATATGAAGTTTGCTTTGTGTCTCTGTGGAAGCTCTGGATCTTGAGTTGGACAAAGAGTCCAAAACATTTGCCTTTGTCCTGCTCCCATCCCCCACACATGTACCAAACCCACCAGCCCCCAGACCGCAGAGTCCCACTGCTGTCCAGGCTGTCTGAAAACAGGGACCCCCCCCAGACACAGACAGACACAGACAGACCCCGCAGAAAAAACGAGGCCTTTAGTGCTCATTCAACTGTGAGTGACGTCAACAGACTCACAACTGTGACCTCTGACCCCAAAGAAGAGGAAAGAATCCGAAAAAACAAGGGTCTCCTCCTGACTGCTGAGTGACGGTGTTAATGAGCGTTTCCATGAACTCTTATCCCTCAGTGTTTAACCTTACTACAGTGGTAACTAGTATTACTATCATAATGAGACTTTATTACCAGCAGACAGTGCAGCAGTTCAGTCTTAAGGCTGAAGCTGCATTGTTTACATCCATGTTTCTTTGCTGCCATATTTCTGCACACCTCAGAGTGCAGCACTGTGAAACCACTGTGCTGTGCATCCTCACGCTCTGTACACATAAATGAGCTCACTGCTTCACAGGGAAATAATAACTGTCCTCACTCAGCACAGGGAACCAAGCAGCCTTCAGTTCAGTGGGAAACTCATTACATTTTCCCAGTAATGACTCTTATCTCCAACTCTTCCTCTGCTTCAGACGTGCACACAAACACACATGTGCACGTCACACCTCCCCCCACTGCTGCGTAAAACCCCAAGACATTTGTGGACCATGCTGGGACATACACACAGGCACAGCACTGTATACATACAAGGGTGCACGCACACACACACAGACACACACACACTTCTGTAGAAATACAAACACAGCAACTCCACAATGTAGCCTCACCCGTCCCCCATTCAGAGGCCCGAGGAAGCTCTGGCTGAGAGTGCTAACTGGATCCAGCTGTTGGAAATACCAAGGAAATCAATGTGTACACTCACTCACACACACACACACACACACACTGCTGCACAATCAGTCTATTACAGAGGGAAGCATAAAATCACTCTGACGCTGTGTGTAGAAGGAGAAGTTATTAGGCTTACTGCTGTTTACGAAACACTGCATGGCACACACACACACACACACACACTTCATATTCAAGACAAAAGGGCAACAGATGTGAAAAAACACAACTCATCATTTTCAGAATCAGCTGAAGCTTTACTTCACTAAATCTAAATCCTGTGTGTAGATAAATCCAGGGTTGTGTTTTGTTTAAGGTAAATATAAAGGTGACATGTAAGAAAGAGAAAACCATCATCATCTGCTCAATCATCTGAATCTGAAGGAAACTCTGCAAACAATCGTTACACATCACAAAAACACAGAGTGCAGCGACGTAACATTCAAACAAAGCTTTGTAAAAACCATTTACAGTTATCACAGATATCCTGCTTACAGACAAGGGAGGTGAAAGCGTGTGTGTGTGTGTGTGTTTGCATGTATATAAGAGAGTGTGTATGAGGTTGTTGTTTTAGACAGGTCCCCCTCCCGGTATTTTAAGACTCTGGAGACAATGTCGAGTAAACAGTGGAATTCTGGGATTGTCCAGGCTGCTGAAAGGGACCTACTTAAACTAAACAAGCACTGCCACATTCATACACACACATGAACACACACAGACATGAACAGTAACACAGACGGGCAGCTTTGTCAACACAAACCTTTTTAACAGAGTGAAAATAAAGCGAGGGGTCTACAGTCTGCAGCCTGATCAACACTCTCACAGACCAGTTCCCTTATCTGTCCTCAGCCCTCCTCCTGCCATTCACTGATGCTCAGGTGTGACACTGCTATGAAAGCTGGTGTGTGTGTGTGTATGCATGACTGATTTAAAAGTTCGGCACACCTCTGAGCCAACTAGGACTTTTTCCTCCTTATAAAAGAGGCAGTTCCTGGAGGAGGAGGAGGAGGAGGAGGAGAGCAGACAGGTTGTCTCTGCATGCTGCCTTCTGCTTCCTGCCTGAGGTACATGAGTACAGTAAACAGCCTGTATTATGGTTCAGGTAGCGTCCAGCTAACGATAGCTTGTTTACCTTGACTTGCCTTCACACTGGCAGGCTCATCTCCTCCTCCGCTCTCTCTCATAAACACACCTCACACTCTTACTGAGAAGGCAGAAAACACATAAGGTCTCCACTGTGTAAAGACAAACGTGAGGGAGGACTGGAGCTGAGGGAGAGTAGGAATAACTGCGTTGTCTCGAGGCAACATGCAGTCAGAGCACAAACAATCAGTCAGACAGTGTGTGTCTGGAGAAGCCACGGGCAGCGTGTTGGGTATAATGAGAGGTAACGACCCCCCTGTGGAGCCGTGTATTAGGACCATTCAGACCCTGCTAATGACAACAATGACCCATGAACACGGGGGAGGGCATTACAAAGCTGAGGAATGCAGGTGTGGGGGGGGGTTAGCTGTGTGTTTATACTTCTGTGTAGAATCAACGCCGTGGGTACGGTGTGATTTCCCAGAGTCCAAGCCGATGTCCTAACTTTTGTCTGACCACTGTCCAAATCCCAAAGAGATTCAGTTTAACATCATATTTGACCAAGAAAGAATAAAATCATTTCAGCAGTAATCAACCCAATACTCAAGTTTCAATCCCTGAAAATAAAAACTCCTCCCAGACGCCTGCTGAAGCTATCGCTGATGTTGTTACTGTGTCTAAAAGGATTCAGATGAATCAAAATAAACTTGACCAGGTTGTTAAAACTCACACATTCACACAAACGCATGCAATTAAAATAAATGAAGAATGCTGAGGACATGACCTCAGTGTCCTCGGTGGTAGCTGCAGCCCTGCCCTCTGCAAACCTGATTCCACAGAATAATCCTGTTGTTTTAACTGCACATCAACACACATCAACGACAGTGAACTCCTCATACAACCTCGGCACGACATTTTATTACCTGGGGCAAAACATCCTCAAATGTCCTCTGCAATAATATGTTGCTTAAAATACTCTTAAATTCCTTACTCTGCTAACAAGGCAATTTTTTAGATTAGCAGCCATGAGTGTTAGTTTATTAAACCATCACCCAGTATCCCTATAATCCAGGCTGAGCTTCCATAAAGCTGCAGGAACTGGAAAATTGGGCAACACACTGTCAATCCCTGCTGTGCAACTTCCAGCTAAAGCAGCTAATCTGCTGCACAGCTTCAGCCATGATGTGAGTTCATTCGTGCTGCAGGCAGGCAACTTCACCAACAGACTGTGTCCAGGCCTGTCTCACCCTGCACCATCACAAACCACCTTATCACAACACACACGCACGTATCCAGGTCTCAATCTGAAAAACAATAAAATCCTCACAATGTGGAGCAGATAGAACCTGTTGCTGTCTGGGCGAGTCAGGGTTTCAGTTACACCTGTGAACAGATTAATCTACAATTCAAACAACACTTCAGACGATCACATCTGTACCGACTGCAAAACACTTCTGAGAATTAGGATTTTGTGATCTTCAAATAACACTGACTCTACATTATTGATTAACCTGGCAATTATTTTCTTGATTAATCAGTTATTTTTTAATGTTGAAAAAGTCCAAGGTGAGACAACGCTCTGGTTGAGCTGCTCACAAGCGTAGAAGCCTCAGTGCTGCTGAAAGTCGTCTTCAGTTTAGTGCTTATGATGATCTGTATGTTTGGTATCCTCAGGGAGAAAACCAAAAATGAAATCACCTTAGTCACTTGTATCAGGTCATAGTCTCTAAGAAAGCTTAGGTCTCGCTCATCTTCCTGGACCCCTGCAGTTTCTACACAGTGAGGTGTTGCGTCCTTACAGGTGAGCACTCACAGGTGTATCAGGTCTTTTATTCCCTCACCTGTGACATGTGACAGGGAGCTCTGGCACTAATACTCTTCTGCATTTACTTCTAATTGACTCCTGTCTGTAAGTCAGATTATCTCCTGGGACATTAAAGCCCCTCCCTCACAGACAGCTGTGCAGAGTAAACTACAACTGACTATTATTACTTCACTGATTAATCTGTGGATTATTTTGTACACTAATGGATTAATCGTTTAGTCTATAAATTGTCCTTCCCTGATTCTCAGACTCCAAGGTGACGTATTCAAAGTGTCCAAGCCGCAGTAAAAATATTCGGTTCACTGTGATAAAAAATGGAAAAGCAGCAAATCTTCACCTCAGAGAAACTAATGAGCAGAATTACTTTTAAAACAGCTGCTGATTAATTCTCTGTCCATTTTCTACCCAGGCTAATGCTTGAGCTGCACTCACCAGCTGGATGAGTGCAGTGTGTGTGTGTGTGTGTGTGTGCTGTCCTACCGTCCGGGCACTTGGTGTGAGGGCTCCATTGGTGAGGTAGGGACTACATAGGTCCCGCAGGTCTGGGATCATGAAGAAAGGATATCCAACATATGGAGAGGGCTGGAAGAGACCTCCATCCTGCTGTCTCCTCAGCGCTGAGAAACAAGTCCCACATCAGTGTGTGTTAGATTTAAAGGGTCACTGCAACTGACTTCACACATGAGGATCAGTTCCCCCATCATGGAGAGTGCTGCTCAGCTCGGACTGATGCGTTCTGAGGCTCTGTGACCAGGAACATGGAGTTTTAAAGACGAGGGCTTTTAACGGGCAGAGAAGATGCTGCTGAGTTCTGTTACTGGAACTAAGCATTACTGCAACTATCAATTCATCTTCACTTCAGACTATTAAATGTCAAAAAGTAGTGACAACACCAGTAACAACTTCCAACCCCAAAAATATTTCATTTACTATCATATATGATAAAAACAAGCAGCTAATCGTCATGTTTAAGAAGCTGAGACTCAGACTTGAAACATGAGTCAGTACATGTCAGTATATGTCAGTTACAACTTAATCAATGATCCAAATAGCTGCAGCTTAACCTGCTTTCAAATGTTCCGACTCTAAGTGAGAATGTGGGACCAAGCGCGTCTGAAGCTTGGTTCATACTAAGGTCAAACAGTGAGAACATCTCGCTCTCCACTGCTTCACTGTTCTGTGGCCTGAGATTTGAGTGTAGAAAGCAGTAAAACACATTTTAATAGCATGTTTAAACTGTATTTCACTCAAGAAGTGGAACCAGTGATGGAGAGAGAGAAGTACAAGTTGCTTTACTTGTCCTTAGGAAACGATCGTTGGTTTATTGATTAGAGGTGATCTATGTACAGCTACAGTTCCATCCAACTATCCAGCAGAGAGCCTTTCTTCAAAAATGAACGCTCTTTTACTTTTTATTTCATTGATTAAAACATAGTAAAATATTCATCACCCACACCAGAATGTGCTGATATTCAGCTGAATCCATTCTTCCTTTCCCTTGGTCACACCCCCAAAGCCAAAGGACTAATACCCAGAAGAACATTTTGGGTATAAATCCATGCTTAACATCTGGCAGGAGGTGGTAAGCACTGACTGAGCAGACTGTCCAGACCTGCAGGGGTTTGATTTACTTATTTACATTTCAACAATTAACAGAGTTTGTACTTTGTTTCTGTACCTAAAGCCGCCGGCAGGACCGCCATTACCCTCCAGACAAATATAAATCCAGTTTAAAACTGCAGAGCACCTCAGAGACTGGAAGGAGACACGACTCGGAGGGAAACGGTGACAGGCATAAACCACCGAGAGCACATACCTTCTTCAAACAGCTGACTGTGTCTGGCCCTGCTCTCCAAATCTGGATCGGGTTTGGGTCGTCTGTCTGCCTGCACGTAAACCACAAACACAAAGGTAAACAAAGCCAGGCGAACATGGTGGAGATCGTGGAGGAGGCACACAAACCAGCTTTGTCTGGGACACACTGACAGGACTGTGGAGGAAAGTTGGTTTGGAGCATTTCTGGCCCCAGTCGCTAAACTCACCTCCGAGTCCGAGCTGCTGTTGGTCTCGGACTCGTTGACCAGAGAGGACTTGACGTCGTCCAGGTCCCTCTCAGCAGACACATTCCTCTTCTCCTCCTGCTCCCCTTCGTCTTTAAAGGCGATCAGTTCATCGTTCGCTCCCAAGTCGTCTCCGTCTCCCCCGTTTAGCTGCGGCATGTTTGGACGTTAGCTCCGCCAGCTAACGTTACAGGTTGAGTTGTTCGACCTAACTTACGGTTTGTAAAAAAACATCCACAAGAACAGAAAGCCTCCGAGAAAATCTTTAGCTAACGTTAGCGGTGTGCTAGACGCATCCCACCCAGTGGCAGTGTTGAGTTGAACGATGATATTTTGTCTTTTATTGTGCTATAAAAAAAAACAATAACTAGCTAACGGGCTAGCTAGCTAGCTACCTGCGGCGTTCACGGACGCTTCAGTTTCTGACGTCGAAATTCCTGAGGTGTGGAAATCCTCCTTCAGCTCGTTTCCCCCGCGACAAGAGTCCGTGAAACGCAGGGCACTGGCAGGAAAAGCTCCAGGTGATTATAAAATGATAATTAAGAACACTCTTATCCCGCTCGGTGCCGCTGACATCGTGAAAACCGAGCGCCGTCCGTCTGCACCGAAAAGTTTACGTCCCCTTCTCTGTGCAGTTTCTCCAGAGGAAAAAGTCGAGGCCCCTTTCGGATTTAATTCCTACATCGCTGCTCCAGTTCGAAACGTGCATAATCCCCGCAGACGCTGTTTTAATGTGGCCGTTTCCGCATATCTCAGCCTCTGCTGATTCAGGGGGTTTGTGGCGTGGAGGCGTGGGAAACGGACGGACCGCTCGGTGCTGCCGAAGTGGACTGGAAGGAAAAGACTGAAGGCTGGAGTACACGGGGGGGGAGGGGCGGGGGGGGGGCACAGACCCTGGATCAGTTCAACAGACCTGCAACTCCACGGAAGAGTTGGCTGAACTGATCCCTGACCAGGCACAACAGGTTGATCCCATTTGTTTGCTGAGGAGGCACAAAGAGGAGGAAGGGAGGAGTTTAGCTGGAGAGAAGGGAGAAGCGTCCGGAGCTTAAAGGAGCAGTTCGACACTTTCTGACCTGCGGGGGAAATCAAATGTTTATCAAACTGCTGGAGGTGAAACGTCCTCAGTGAAACACGAAGGTAGAAATCTAACAAGCGTCACCTTTTCTCCGGAGAATAAGAATAAAAACTATTTATCAAACTTATTTGAACTTAAAAAGTCTGTTTCTTTTGTTTGATAATTAAAATGACATTAAAGCAGTTTGTTATCGGCATTTGAACATTTAATAGGACGTTACAGAACCTTTTTTTTTTTCCTTTTTGTGCATTAATCAGGCTGCAGACAAAACGAGCCTGGTGTGATTTACAGTGTCTGAACATCTTCACTGTGTGAACATCCTGTTTCCTGTTATTTCATCCCTCTTTCTATATTTAGACATAATGAATATATTAGATCGTTGTTCATTATTCCTGGAGTTTTTAAGATTTCCCACAGATGATATGAACTTTTTAAAAATGATAAGATTTTTAAAGGATGTTCAGTATGGCAGATGTAGGGTTGATCTATATCTCTGATTGGTTATTCCCTCTCTGATCAGACACGTGATCGATCATGTGATCAGTTGAGAGCTGCTCTCTTGGCTGTGAATAGGAGGAAGTTCCTGATGAACGTGTGAAAGCTGGATCGTTAGACACGTCTGTCTTGTCTGTATTGAGTTAAATTTTAGAATTCAGGGTCCAGGTTCAAAACTTTGTAGTGATTTCCAGCTTCCTATGTTTGCAGTGGCGGAGATGAAGTAGTTGCATCATTTACTTGAGTAAAACTAAAAACACCTCTCTGTAAAATCACTCCATTACAAATAAAACTCCTGTATTCAGAGCAAACTTCAAAGAGACAGAAAATCCTCTGAGAAGAAATGACTAAAACAAACTGTGAGCATACATCAGTCTGCACAGTGAAGCGCAAACATCAGTGACAACCAGAGTACAAATATCACATTATCCATCGATATACAGCAGGTCTGCGTCCTGTAAATCTCTGAGTTTGTCCACAGTGAATAAATCACAGCTAAACAACTCAGCACTGTCAGTGTGAAGTGATTAACCAGGTACTGAATCTTTAAAAACACCTCGTAAATATACTGTTTTATTTTTTTAAAAGGCTCAATAATTTCCTGAAAGGCTGCTCACTGTGGTTTTTATTAAACTAACAGGAGGAAATGGTGCTGCTGTTGGGGACTATTTTCACATTTGGTTCTGTAGTGAGTGTTTGGGACAGAAGGACGGGGTGTGTGTGGGACTGAGTCAGAATAAACTACAGTTGATGGTTCACACACACTGCTGGTTAACAGGAGGCATTTAGTGCTGGTTCTGATCACGACTTTTGCCCGAGAATATCACTGGAGTTATACTAACGTATTGTTTCGTGCCAACATTTGTTATATGCTGTGTTTAAGAAGTGTAATGTGTTACAACAGATTGTTCCCATTTGTGCACAAAGAAACACACAGAAACATGTATACTTAATTACACACACACACACACACACACACAAACACACACTCATAAACATACACATTACTGCTCCCACTTGCAACTCAATAGTGGCTTCCCTGTGGAGAGCAACCTGGTGGCAATTAGGATCCATTGCCTCGCGACCCTCCCTCTGTGTCTTTGTGTTTGTTTTCTCCTCTTTGCTCTGAACTCTCTTTGTTCAGCTCTGCAAGAAATTTCATTTATTTACTGCTCATGTATGTGAAAGTTAACGCTGCCTGAATGAAGTTTTTATCTTAATACTGAGGAAGTTTTCAGACAGTTTCTCCGGGGAGACGTTCACTGTGCAGTGAACATGTGTTTTTAACATGAAAAGTGACCAAACAGTTGACAGAGCTGAGAGGGAAGTGCAGTCCTGTGCTGCTTTCTCACCTCCACACAGCTGACCAGTCAGAGCCGTGGTTACGTGCACAGTTATTCAGTCTGACAGAAGATTTTGGGAAGCTGTTCACGTGGGATGTGGTTTAACAGTGTGGTGTTTACACGCACCCACACAGTTCACCAGAACAGCTGGGTGACATGTGTAAAAGTGATGAATATCTCATGCATTCATCTTCCTCAGCAGCTATCTCATCTCTTTGCCTTGTGTTTGATCAGGCAAACGAGGATGAGGACAGGAAGATCTTCTGATCGGTTTATGAAAAGGTACTTTGTGCACGTTCTTACTGAGGTGTATAGTGTCTCCATGTAAATGTACCCAGGAGGGTGTGAACATCCAATCATCGGATCATCGGCCATTTGTCAGATCATGTGATGACTATAAGAAAAGGATTTTATCACCACAGTTTGGGAATGAGTTTAACACAGGTGTAACGGACTGAACAGCGGTCAGCTACACATCCTACAGAAGGAGGCAGCCTAAAAAAGAAGCAAAGATCCAGTGGTGTTTAAGTTGTGATCATGTTGTCATGTTGTATTTATCGAAACTAACCCGTAGCAGAAGCGTGGTCCCCAGGAGACAGGGTTACAACATTTGGCAGCTGGAAGTGCCTCTCTTCAATACTTTCTCTTTCTGTCTGGTTCCCTGCAGCTGTCAGACTGAGTGAGACACATATTCATCCTTCCGCCTCGACCTTCTTTGAGTTTCCTCCATTAAACACACAAAGCATACACTTGGCTTCCTTGGGAACAAAAGAGGGATTTCCTCCCCATCGACAGGCTCTCAAACCTCCACACACACTCATGAATGTACACTACACAAGCACAGATGTGTCTGTATTCTCCGATAAACTGCAGACTCTGTGGTGGAGGTCAGCTACATATCCTACAGAAGGAGGCAGATTTGGGGGTTACGACTGAACTGAGGTATGCACCCTCTTCCCTCTTCCCCCCTGGTCCTGCATAGCTTTGGGGTAGAGGATCATCACAGTCTGGAGCTGAGCCAGAGACTGAACCCTCTCTGTAACCCCCCCTGCTGATATACACAGCTGCTGGTGTGTGTGTGAAGTGGAAGTGTACAATGGCTGTTTCTAGTCACAGCTTGTGTAATAGATTTTTAAAAATCATTCTTTGTCACGCCTCAGTGTTTCTGACAGGCTGTTACCGAACCCTCCACCAACAGACTTCCACTGTGAGCGCTCGTAGGCTTCGGCGTCGTAACCTCTTTTCCTGCTCCTAATGGTGGAAATGAAACTGGAGACCTGGGCGTATTCCTGAGTGCAGATGTGGTGATTCTCTCTCTCTCTCTCTATTTTTTTTTCTCTTCAGCTGATTAGAGACAAAGAACACTTTTAAGTCCTATGGCTGTTTAATATCTACAGGTACAGTGACAAAAGTCAAACTGAAATGAGATGTAGCTCATGTTAAAAATGAACTCAGTAACAGGAAGACTTAACATCTATCATTATCTGTACCAGTCTGCATCCAGGACCAGTGATGGAAGAATCAAAGTACCATTAAAATAAAAATAAAAGCAGAAATCACTAAAGTATTCTCAGCTGAATGCAGTTAAAGTATCAGTAAACACACTTTTTCAGTTCTTTCATTCATTTTTTCACTGTTGCTTTCCAGGCTTTCTGTTTTTGGATTTTACCTTTTGCCTGGTTTTCCTGCCTGTTGGTTGCCGACCACTGCTGACCCACTCTTTGTTGAGTCCTTAATGTTCGAGGTCAGTAGGAAAGCAGAGAGGTCACAGTTCAGGCTGAGGTGGTCATACACTGTTTGATATGGGAAGTTAAAGGGTAAAAAAAAAAAAAAACAGAAGTGAAAAGAGCAAGAAAAAGGTCAAAGATTTGACATTGAAGTTTAGGAAACAGAAGTCAGTGAAGTGCTCACTTCCAAAGGAGCAGCTATGAGTTAGTGATGATAAATCTCCACCTGGAGAATCAAACCACCAGCAGTTTATCTCCATGCACCCAGCCCTTCATATTCACATCATCAGTTTTACTGGACGACTCCCCCCCTCCCTTCAGGAGAGGTGCATTCAAATGAATAAGAGGGCTGCATTGTCTCGTCTAGTGCTGTTGTCTGACCGTGGTTTTATGGTGATAATGAATTAAACCACAAATTAACTGCTTCAGTTGTGATTCTGAAGTTTAATAGACTCGATTCTACTTAGAGTTTCTGATCACGAAAAAAAAAAAAACAGTTTGAAATGTTTTTCGAGGTACAGTGTTATATCAAACCAAGCCAGTCCAACTGGTACTGGTTTTCCTGCTATCACATTACTTCTAACAGGTGGAGCATCACACAAACTACACACACGTCGCATTACGTTTGCTCAGAAGTCATTAAATTTCCCAGCAGAAGCTAAAAATCACCTCTGTGTGTGTGTGTGTGTGTGTGTGTGTGTGTGTGGGGGGGGGTTGGATCTGTTGTAGGAGAGCATGTTTATACAGCTCAAAGCTCTTTACAGCACAGACACAGAGAGGAAATGAGACGGTGTAAAAGCCAAACTCAGTGTTCACACACTCTCTCCCACTGCAGGAAACACCTTCTTCACAGTTCTTATGATTTGAAGTTCACCTTTTGTCACTGGATATGTGAGATTCTGACTTCTGTACTGAGTTTGGTGTAAGAAAACATGTATGTTAAATGAAGTGGTTGAGGAGTGAGGTCACCCCCAGCTGTTACTGCTGGAGGAAGGCAGCTGCTTAAAGAGGCTCTGTCTGCACCTGGAGCTCTTCGTTAATGTCTTCAAAATGTCATCACATACAACAGGAAGTTTGTCCAGTGACTCTCTTTACATCACTTTAACACATTTAAGTCAGAACGTCAGCTTTGTTTCTCTGTGCTGTACCTGTGTCCAGTCTTTACACAAACTCAGCATCGTTTATTTCTCATTTTCATTTCTCCCTCGTTCCCCACGGTCATGTTTTCTTCCACTGTGCCTACATTCAAATCCCAGTAGGAACCAATAAGAATTTTACTGGTACCTGGTTCAGGTACCAGTAAATTACACTGTAAACTATGGGCTTTATTATAAACAACATAACTCCTAAGTATAACAGGCTAAACTTTCCAGATGGCACACACACGCGCACACACACACACACACACACACGCACACGCACACACACACGCACACACACTCACACACACACACACATACTCTCCTCTCGTAGCTGAAGAGCAGGAGAGGTGTGAAGGAGAATGTTCATGTTACCTGTGACAGCCACAGCAGATAAGGGAGGGGGATCAGGCAGAGAGGGGAGCAGGGGGGTAAAACGTCTGTGGGGGTGGAGGTGAGGGTGGATGGGGGTTTGCTAAAGAATTGACAAGAGAGAGAGAGAGGGGGGGGGGCTTATAGCCACAGGAGGTAATTTGCTCATGAGCTTCAGTCCATCAATCACCCATTCATTTACTAACAGGATCGTCTGCCAGCCCCTCACACACTGTGTGTGTGTGTGTGTGTGTGTGTGTGTTAAGGAAAACACTGCGTAATTAAATTTATGTCAACAAGCAGTTTAACACTGGAAAATTGGATTAACACAAGAGTACGAGGAGAGCAGAGTCTGGCCCATTCCAATGGATTGGACTGTAAATTGTATTTAATGTGTTTAATGTTTTTAACTGTTGTCTTGGAAACATGTTAAAAAAAAAAACAAGCTCTGATGAAGCCATGGCCTGATGAGAGGACAAACACTGAGCTAAAAGAGAGGGACACTCAAACATCGGCATCATGGGATCATTCCTGTCATAACTAACAACACAGGTCTAGTTTTTGTCTCACATCATCATCACAAAGTGTAAAAGCATCAACGCTGTCGGGAACTTTGCACATTAAAGCTGTAATAAAACCAGAGTGGACTCGTGGAAAACCTGGATCACCAAACAAACTGACTGATCTACACGTAGAATCAGGAGAAGTGACGATGATCAGACTGATTAGACGTTTTATTCCTCTCTGTTTGAATCTGTAACCATCAGAGATCAGAGGCAGATTCAGAGGCCGGGGTGGGACAATTTAACTAAGAGGAAAAGCTGCTTATCAGAGCCCACAGTTACACACACGCACACACACACACACACACACACACACACACACACACACACACACACACACACACACACACACACAC